>CAJHQQ010003572.1:0-41454 GCA_905132885.1 Moricandia moricandioides
GACAACAACAAAAAAAGTTGTTTATTTTTCTAACAATATGCAATACCTTAAACTGGTGGTCGTATTTTGAATAGTAGATTACTAAATTTAAATTTGCATGGTACATATAGTCTTTTTATATTTATTGTTTTCACGATAAGAAAAAAACTAATTATCTTTAAAGTGGGATAAAAATACATTATTTAATCATTGTATTGAAAAATGTTATGGAATAAAATTTTATTGCATTTGACTTTTCTATCAACACGGATAATTACCAATTTTGAAAAAAAATACTAAACCTCTTAGACCAGGGCTGGTCAAATAAATCAAACCCGAATCGAACCTGATCCGATTAAAATGAGTTCGAACCAATTTGAATCCGACATAAATACAAATAGATCTTGTTTTATGGTTTTCAAGGTTATAGTTTTATCTGAACCGAATTCGAACCTAAATGGATATCCGAATAAGTTGTATCAAACATGATCTCTAATATGTATCCAAAAGAACATCTAAAATAATTATTTATCACATGAAGGTTGATGGTTATATTACATGAAGGTTGGTGGTTGAAGGTCGCGGTTGAAACTTGAAAATTTTAGATTTTAGTTTTGTTTCAGGTAAATAATATTTTTTATTTCATGAGAATTTGGTTGTGGTTTTATACTTTTAATTTGCTTACTTTTCGTTTAATTTTTAATGATCACGTTTAACGTTCCTTTCTTATTTTTGAATCAAATTTACTTATATTTTTACTTATATTTTGGTTACAAAATAAATACAAATTAGATACTTAAACATCGAAAAAATAATTTTACTTATGTTTGTCTATAAAATATGCACAAATCAGATATTTTTAAACCGAAGAACTGAATAGAACCCGCATCCGAACGTATATCAGACTGTACCGGTTCTACGAAGATTTAATAACCCTGACCCAAACCTTTCATATAATCTGAACGAGGCTGATTTTGACAAACCAAAAAACGAAACCCGATTGGACAAAGCCAAAACCCGATTAGGTCTCCGAATGCCATGCCTACATTAGACTATCTCAAAAATTATTCAACACCTTGTCTTACCTTTTTAACATTTCACATCATCTCCTCTCTTTCAACTATTAACTCAACATTTTTTTTCAAACATTTTCTTCCTGTCCACTTCTCTCATTTTAATCACAAAGCATATTACTCTTCTTCTCTCATACTCTCTTTTCCTTGATTACAAAAGTTGATAGAGATATCCCTTCAAATATCGTCAATATGATGGACGCTCGAACAAGAATTCGTGATAGACCAATACCCCAATAATTGAAAGCTGATTTAGTTGAACATATATGACGTAAATTTGGACGTGATGAATACAACAACTGAGTTCGGATATTTTTTTTGTCGAATTATTGTCGATTATTGTACTAATCTTTATTCTCATGTTTTTCTTAATCTATGTTTCAAATGTTATTTTTAATATGTTTTATTTAATAATAAATTTTATCTATTTTTTTAAAAAAAAAAGTTTTAAGAGCTCTTTATTAAAAAACTTCCATTATAACGTTCAAAATGCAAGATTCTTAATAAAAGTTCTTAAGATTACACTTATTACTAAAATACTCTTTCCGTTCCTGAAAGTAGGATTTTCTGAATTTTATTTTTGTTCCACAAAGATAGATTTTCTATTTTTAAGGTATTTTGTATATTTTTGAAGAACATTAAATGTGAATATTTGAATTGATTAAATTTTATTGGTAGATAGTTATTGAAAAGTGTGTAAAAAGATAAATAATAAACTAAATTGTAAATATTTATTGTATTCTTAATATACGTGAAAACTTCAGAAAATCCTATTTTCAGAAACAGAAAGAGTATTATTAAAGATTTCTAACGGGGTTTTAAGGATAAAGATCGTCTAAGAACCCTCGGGTTTTCTAAAATTTAGATCGGTTCGGTTCGAATTCGGCTGTATTGGTTTTGGGTATTCTAGATATAAAAAAATCACATGCCACAATTAAATTTCTCCACCGAACATCATGTGACGTGTACAACAATGTTATCGGGAAAGATATGGGTGGGATTACACTTTGACCAATGAGAAGAGGGGTTGAGTTTTTCTTTTTCTAAAAAAGGGGTTGAGACGAAGGATAGATCTGAGCAACTTTCTCAATTTCCAGAGAGATATGCTTCAAACTGAGAATTATCATGTTTGTTCACAGCAAAAGTAAGTTTCTCTCCTTTTGGATCTTGTTGGAAATATTAGGTGTTTGAATTCTGGAAACAGTAAGCTTGGTTTTCCTTTCATCAGGTTGATTGCTCTAAGAGGGAACTTGGAGGAGCTTGGTGTGCCTAATTATCAAGAATCATCACAGGAGACATACCCTTCTTATCAAATTTCAATGTTTCCAGTGGAGTTGTTGTACAGTAAGATGGGTGATACATTCTTCCATCAAACATATGCTACAAGGAGAGTCTTAGTGGTCAAAGGCTTTTTCTACGGTGCTTCAAGATTCCTCAGGACTCAAACAGATGGATGATACATTCTTGCATCATAAGTAAGTGCCTGTTATCTATTTGCATAGTTCTTTTAAAGTGGAGGCAGTAAAAATATCATAATGATGCCATTTAAAATATAGTCCAAGTATTCCCCT
Source organism: Moricandia moricandioides (assembly GCA_905132885.1). Classification (NCBI taxonomy): domain Eukaryota; kingdom Viridiplantae; phylum Streptophyta; class Magnoliopsida; order Brassicales; family Brassicaceae; genus Moricandia; species Moricandia moricandioides. Next base: position 2,624 of record CAJHQQ010003572.1, read on the forward strand.
GTTACTTGAGAGACATGATATGATAATTGAACTTTGAAACTTAAATGTATTTAACAGTGATATCAACTTCTAGTGCATTGATAATAACCACTTAGTACGTAATAACATTCACCAATAATTAGAACTAGATAGACGACCAAAAAATATATAAAATATATATATATATATGTATATGTTAAGAAACTAATGGGGGAACTTGTGTATTCTTATTGATTCTGAATGTGTCAATCGATTATATGTAGTACCCTTTATATATATAGGGACTTAGAGATAAATGGAAAGATAACATTCCAAGATAAACATGGAAAAGGAAAACATAATCTTAACTAGGAAAGGAAAATCTTGATTGATCCTTATCCATATCTTGGTCGATGGTAATATTCCTTTCTGGTTGGTGAGATTCCTTCGGGTCGGTCCCGATCCTATCCATGGTTTGTATCATGGATGCCAATTTTTCCGGATGTTGAATAGTACTTGCGGCCTTGGTTTGTTTCATTGACCTCCACGAGGTTGCAGTGCCTCCATGAGTAAATTCATAATCTGTTCATGATTAGATAAAAACTTGCATCTTCAAAACCAATTTATCCCCTCCTTGGGTTGGTTAGTAAAAACAAACTTACTTTCTCTATATGGCACCTATGGCCAACGACTTTAGCATTCATGGTCGGGTCTTGTGGTTCAGTGTATATACCACGACCTCTTTACTTAACCACGACCATAATCATTTGTTTCTTGACCTTTATGGTCTTATATGGTCGTATGGTCATTCAAAATTTATTTCGACCATTTTCCATGTGATCGACCATACCTCGACCATACGATCTTGGTCGTACATGTTTCTTTCCCGTATGCATACTCATGGACGTATGATCAGCCATGTTAGGATTCCTTGACCTTAATTCTTTTGGTCATATGGTCGTCCATAAGGTTTCCCTGGCCGTAATCAACTTGGCTTATAGGAACCTTAGACAATTCTGTTATTGCCGCGGCCGTATGATCGCTTTGGCTATAGAGCCCTCGACCACGTTGGTTACCATGGCTGTATGTTCGACCATACCCTATGTCAATGCCTTGACCACGGCCATTATGGCCATTATGGTCGGAATGGTAGGATTCATATTCTTAGTCACGGACCAACCATAAACCACACGTAACTTTATGATCCAAATATTATGATCATAAACAATCGATAACTTGTATCGTTTTGAAACCAATCAACTTTCTTTAAGTTGGTTTATAATAAACACAAAGAATTTAATTCTTATAATGAATATATGAACTGATTTGGATGGTTCTTATAGAACTCTTTCACTGATTATCATTTGGTCGATAATATTATATATATCTATGCAGATGCATTGAATCAGTTCTTAGACGGCTAAGGAACAAAGCCGTTCTTTGAGAATTTCTTTTCTCATCTTTATGGTACCTTTATCCAGTGATTAATATATTGCTTACTACATCATCATTTCTTTCCAGACATTATCATTTTCAAATTGTAGTAGCATCCACCACAAATCTTATATTATTTTATAATTTGTTCCTTGGTCTCTGTGAGTATCATTGTGTAATCAAGCCATTCTTTAAATTCTTTTAAGTAGGAATATGAATACCTTAGATCATATGGTCATATCCTATATCTCACGATTTCTTTTATCTCACAAGACCCATTCACTGGTTTATCGGATGGCGTTCTATGGCCAATACGTCCATCTCTTTTATAGATTCTTTAAATCTTAGTTAAACCCCACGTTTTATATATGATTTATGAGTATTCACATGTGGGTTCATGATCCTCGCTTTATATCTTATATTCAAGTGCTACCTTGTTTGCGCTTTCTTATATATCATTGGTATCGATATCATTTTCTTCGTTCCATTGTATTCCAGACATGACATAATTGATTGCAATCTTATGAACTTTAATATAATGGTATTTGGCGTCCCAAATCACCTTAAGTACCATGGAGTTTGGCGTCCCAAATTCCATTTTATGGTATCTTATATTGTGGTCGACCATTTTCTATGTCTGGGAATGATTTCCTTTTATGACCTCGGGAATTTACCATTTATATGAACCATTTCATTTTATCCTTCCGAGGTTCCTTTATCTTATGGAACATATTGGTATATCTTTATATAGACTTTGTAGCAACTTGATTGTGTCTCTTCTAGGACAACAAATTCATTGGTGCAAGCTGGTATGATTTTTCGGGTCAATGTGTCTGGCATCTAATTCTGCTAGCTTTTATATTATTTTGGACGTCTTATATTTAATAGTCCGAGGAACTTGCCAAGACAATGATGGTTAATACCATTCTCTTTACCAGCTTATAGCTTTCTCCTTTTTAATGTTGGATGATTAGATTAGTGAGGTCAATGTAATTTGTTTTCTTGGCCACTATTTAAATCACCCATGTTTGGCCAAGATATATTTAAAATCAAGTGGGAGAAAGATGTATTTTCATCCAACATATATTCTCATCCTCAATCCTCTTCTGAGGTTCCATCTTAAGTGGCACATATGTCTGTGGTGGTATATTCAGATTCTCTTAAGATGATATATGTATATGTCTGGTTTATGACCCTTATTCTGAGATGAAAATATCTATGGTCACTTATATGGCCTGATGCATATTAATCTTTAGACATGTAAATTCATGTGTCCTCAAGCACTAGATAATGGCCATTGTATTTTAAAGAATTCGGCCAAGTACATTAGGTAGTGGCCTGAATTCGGCCAAGTGCATTATGGGACCTTATCACACTTGATTGTAGTATGTTAATGGATTTTGGTTTGTCCTCACTTCCTCTCATGGACATACTATCATCATCACATGGCATTTATAGGACAATAGAGCCTAATGAGTTTCCTTTGTGCACATGTTACACAACGTGAGATTTTATGGGATAACTCTTTGTGCCTTTTGTAGTATATTTCTTTGCATCACGTTTGGATTTGGATGGCTAATCAAGTCAATGCCATTAAGTGTAATTTTCGTGGGTATCCAAGATACCATGGATTTTGCCTTTATCATACTGATCCTTAGCATAGTCTAGATCAGAGTATGTAGGTATAGTCTCGACCACTTTCTTATAAGGCTTTAGACGATTTTCTTATAATCTGAAAAAGAACTTTTGTTTCCTTTGCCCATTGGTTCAATGTGGAAACCATTCATACTCAAGTTTTTATAACTCAATGGGTCTTTCATTTGGGTGAATGCCTTTTGTTATTTTCGTATAATATTGACTATCCTTATGTTGTCATTCACAAATCAAGAGATCATAAAATGATCCTAAGATGTCTCAACCAATCGGATTCTTTTTAAACAATCTGATGTTTCATAGTAGATCATCTTTCGTATGATAGAAATCTTCTTCATCATCTTTATAGACCATATGGGTTTCAGGTTCTCGACTTTTTTAAATTTATAAGTCGTGGAGATGCTTAGGTAATCTCATTTCACTATTTCTTATTAATAATTCGTTATTTTGCTTAGAGAGCAATATACATGATATCATATGTCTTAAACCCCTTTTCTCGATATTATTGTTATAACAACACATTAGTAGTATGGAAGGTCGAGAATGTCATTTCTAACATCTCTTTATTTGTTACCTTTTCACCACACAACTTTAATTTCGAGATTATTTTAAATGGGGCCGAGTTATGTTCATCCATGGACTTATAATTCTGGATTCTAAGATTTCTCCAATCATATGTTGCCTTTGGTAAGATCACATTGCTCTGGTGATCGTATTTTAATTTTGTCCAAAGGTCGAGTGGATCCACTATTGGTCTTTTAGACTTTCCGAAAGATGATGGCATATAATTAGGATAGCCCTGTATCTATCCTTCTTGGTTGCATTATTATATTTAGTTATGCATTAACCGAGTCCTTTTGATTTCAATATGATCTTTGCATCTAGTGCCCATTTGGAGATAATTTTCTCCTGAGATATTTAGGGCAGCAAAATCGAGATTGTTGATCTTGACATCTTACATTCATATGGATTTGTAATTAGTTTCATGATAACTTAGAATTTCTATGTGTGTGCATGCCACGTGGCCATTATGATGCTTGTTTTATAACCTCAATTAGCAAGTATGTATTTTCGGTTTATAAACCTAATCTAGTTATGATTAGTAAACCTAATCAAGTTCTGATTAGTAAACCTAATCAAGTTATGTTTAGGAAACATCTTTAGGTTATTATTAGGTTTAGGTTTCGAATTTAGGTTTAGTGTTCATACTTGTGTAGGTTTAGAACCTAGTGGTTTCTATGTTCTTTGCATTCAAGCAATCATTAATCAAAAAAGCAGTCATATTTTTTAATTAGCAAACCTAATTGAATTGTTATTAGGTTTAGTGGCCGATTATGGCCTTAGTGTTTGGTAAGTTTAAATTAGGGTTCATCATATATAGATTAGCAACCTAGCACCCGGTTTCTATATGTTTTAAATTTAAACAATCAACCAAACAATCAATCATTCAATGGATTCGAACCCTAGATGATCAGGATGGAGTTCTCTATCCTATCCAGCAACTTAGCAATTGTCTAATCGATTTTATGTAAGTTAGGGTTTAGGGTTACCTTTAACCTTCAATGATTTTATGGACCACCGAGATTGGGATGATTGAAACTCCTTAGATCTGATCATGGACAAGTTTATTTGCTGCAGGGATCTGATTCGGGTGGCCTTGATGTCGGATCTTCTTAGGGTTGAATCGGGAAGCTTGGCCTTGGTCGGATGGATCGGATGACCGTGTGTATCGGCTGTATCTCCTGGCCGGATGATCTTTTGTGTCTGATAAGGATTTACCTGCGTGTGTTAGTTGTATCGGGTGGTGTATTTAGGGTCGAGTGGACTTACCAGGGAGTATAGGATGGCCGTCTATCTCCGTGTGTGTTTGCCCGGGTGTGTCGAGTGATCGGATTCTCCTTTAGGTCCAATAGATACTTACCCGTATGTCACGGATGGTTGTGTGTGCGTCGGCTTACCTGCATGTATTTAGCTGGACGGATGGTGCTATAGGTTCGTGTGAACTTACCTGGCTGTATCGGTCGTATCGGGTGTCTAGGATCGGGGACGTGGGAGTCCGTGTATACTTACCCGTGTGTATCGTCTAGCCGGATGCTCCGTTGTGTCCGATAGGGACTTACCTGCGAGTATTAGCGAGACGGATGGTAAGTGTATGTGCCGGCTTACCTTAGGGTTTATATCGCGGCCGGATCTTAGAGAGGGAGAGAGAAGAGATCCGATGATTGCAGAGACTATGGATTTGTTGCAGGAACTTTTGATCTTCGTTGCAGGATCCTTGTATCATGAGTTTGGATCTCCTTGTTCGGGTTCTTGGCGGCTGAGTATTAGCTTAGGGTTTATGAGAGACGTATCGTGCGTGTTAAGAAAAAAATAGGGGAACTTGTAATTCTTATTGATTTCAATCGATGAGTGCCCTTTATATATAGGGATTACATTAGACCGTCATTAAGATAAATGGAAAGATAACATTCCTAGATAATCATGGAAAAGGTAAACGTTATTTAATAGGGAAAAGGAAAGTCTTGGTTGATCCTTATCCATCCATAGCCGATGAAATATTCCTTTTGGTCAGGTGAGATTCTTTTCTGGTCGGACAAATCTTATCCATGGTCAGATCCGGTCTAATCTAATCCTCATAGTTATTGTATTCACATCAATTGGTTCATAACACGCATAGATTAATCTAAAGATATCATTGTATATAATAAGGAACGGTGAAAAGTATACTCACCCTTTTTGTGTAGATGGTGTTTACAATATAAAAGATCCACGCATTTCAAAAGATCTGAGCCAATCAAATGAGCCAGCTGCTATAACTCTAGGGTTTGTTTCGTCAAATTATTTTAGGGTAAGCCCACAGATGTTGGCAATACTGGCTAATTTGGTTCTCTTTTTAATATAATAGCTTAGTATGGCATGACTTATTGATACCTTTTATTTAGAAAACTAGTTCTTACTATTTACAAAAGTGATATATACTTATTTATAATAAATGTACGAGTTTTTTTTGTTATATATATATTAAACATACTATTAGTACTTTATTGGTTTTAAATTCATGGATTTCAGTATAATTGATGAACTTATAAAATAATTCTGTCTCTAGGCATTTAATTTATGAACTGTTTTAGTGTTTACTAATAGAATTTTGAGTTTGAATGATAAAAAGTGGTAGTGAAGCCACTCAAAAATAGGAATTATATTTTCTAAATGAAAAATATTAGAAAGTTGATACAATATATATTTATAATTTTAAATAAATTTTCAAGAAATAGTACCAAAATATGAATAGAGATTACTTGGTGAAACACCCTAAACATTGTTAATAACTTAAAAATGCCCGTTATTAGTCCTTAACTAATAACTACAAATTTCAGAGAAATAAAAATAATAAATGATTCGATTATTATGTTTTACATGTACTAATATCAGTAATAAATTTTTAAAATAATAAATAAACCTTATATGGTAAACGTTTTATAGTGTATTTGATAAAATAATATATAAATCGATGAGGTAAGTCAAGAATTATAATATGTTGACTTAAAGAAAATCAAACAACAAAATTAAAAATCAATATTTTTTTAAAAAAAAATAGGTCATATTTCAAGTTAATTGGATGACATTAATAGAAGTTGACAGGTCAAACAAATCATTTTAAAAGTTATAAAATGATATAGATCTACCAAAAATACACAAATAAACGAAAATAAAATATAAGTTGACAAACATGAAAATTAATTTAAACAGTGAAAACAAAACAAATACGTAAAACAATCAACTGCCAAAATATAACTGTTTAATATAAGTAGATCATATATTATTAAGCTGATTGAATTAAAATATAAACCAACGGTTCGTTCAAACGATGTAACCTTTTTTAAAGCTAAATCAAGGTAACTTTATTAAAAGTTAACGCAAAATTAATAAATCGACCAAGGAAAAAGATCAATACGAATAACATGCAGATTGATGCATATAAACAAAAAAATCCACAATTATAATAAGTCCACTTTGTAATCACATTTATCAATCAAGATGTAAGTCAGTTTAAGTAGTAAATAACTGCCTTAGGCCCTTAGGTATCAGTATATCACATTATCAAATGATATATATTACTGGTTTGTGCTTACAACTTGCAATGCTTACGTATCTGCTGACCAGTTGCTGACAAGTTAAAACATGGAATAATATGGGAACGAAGAAGACGCCCGTAGCTTCTTCCAAACAAATGTAAATTTATGAATTCTTTGTTTTTCCTAAGATAGTGTGTCATGATTTTGTTGATAGTAAAATTATGATCTTTTTAAAAAAAATATTACTAGTATTTTACTGACAATTTTACTGGTATTTTTGTTCCCATGTTTTTGACAAAGAATAAAGTATTTCATTAGTATTAAACTATATCTTTAATTTGTAATTCAATCAAGTAGAATAAGTCCTGTCTTCCTGATTTGTAGGAAACAAATACCAGTAATTACAGGTTGATTTGGCCAATAGTTATGTTTTCATGTAAGACATATTTACTGGTTTATAAAACATGCATGGCTGTCCATATAAAAATAGAACATTATGAGATAATTGATCTGCATGATATGTATGATGAACGGTTTTACACTTTTAATATCTCACAAATATTATTTACCAAGTGACATGTGTTCATGACATAACAAAAATTATCACACGGCTTATTCAAAAATGTGACATGTGGTCGTGACATAACTAAAAGTAAATGATATAAATTTAGTTATAGAAGTTAAAATATAAAGTAACAACTATATTAATACTATTATCAGATATACATCAATAATTTTTAATGATATAATTGCAAATGTGATAATTAAAAAGAAAACTATACTAAAAAGGAAAAAGATGCAATTAAAAAGGTTAAAATAATTCATTAACACATACGTAGAGATGATATTTCTACTCATTTATCTTAATTATAAATTAGTTTTCAAATTCCTTTAAATCTAATTTGATAAAATTTATTGATGAAATATTTAATTTCTTTTGTAGAAATGACTAATTCAGTAATCATAGATTTCACATAATTATTAAATGTTAAATTTAATACAGAAAAATTTGAGACAGAAAAAAATATGAAATATTTTCGAATTTCAAATCTCTAGTCCAATAAAATTGGAATGCTTCTTGATTCAGTGGTTTAAATTAAAAATTTATTAATGATTCTATATCAGAAGGTGTGAGTTTGAGTTAAAATTATGCAAATCAATGGAAAAAAAGTTAAAAGATCTAGCATGACGTAAAGAGTATTGTCAAACATAAATTTCATAATCGACTGTAAAATCGTATATAATATTGTTTATAGTTTATAATAATATAATTATTTACTGTTAAAAATCCAATTACCCTTGCCATAGATATGACTTTCCCCGTATACAACCTTACCGAGTGAGATGTGTTTTTTTGGGGGGTATATGCTTGTGGTATATGCTCACAAAATAATATTTCTATATCTAGGTATTAAGTAGTATGGGTTTCTTACCTTTCATTTGAAAACAAGAGATTTATTTGTTTGTTTAATCGTTAATCCTACTATTCACATTCACAAACCATATATATAGGTCGCTGGAGAATCCCAATTCCCAAGTCCCAACCAAAACAGCTTCAAGAGAAAACATAATCTAAAAAAGTTGTCTTTAATCAAAAGCTAAAATGTGCGAATTGGGCCCTCTCTTGTTCCCAAAGCTTGGTTGGGAGTTGACTGGAGAGAACGAGAGCTACTCCACCAACGCAACGTCGTTTCTTGATTTTCCGGTACCAAATACGTATGGAGTGGCTCATCATGAGACCAGCCTAGGGGTTTCTGCTTTGCCCGAGGCTAATGGAATAGACAACAATTCGGCCATGATCAAGAAGCTTTGTCACAATGCTAATGAGCGTAACCGTCGCAAGAAGATGAACTCTTTGTTTTCAACTCTTCATTCATGTCTTCCAGCCTCTGATCAACTGGTAAGTAGCTGATCTGATATGTAACATGCGAATGTGTTTCATATCAAAAATCAATTAGAAATAATTAGTATTCGTATTTAGTTTGGTACCATTTAGAAGAAGAATATTTTGTTAACCCTTTTTCTTTTCTTTTTTTTCTTGACCTTCTTGCAGAAAAAGTTAAGTATTCCTCAGACGGTTTTGCGGACCGTTAAGTTCATACCGGATCTGCAAGAGCAAGTGAAGAAGCTAACCCAGAAGAAGGAAGACCTATTGGTGCGAGCATCGGGTCAAAGAGACATGGAACGTTACGTTAAGCAGCAACCACAAGCGGTTGCTAGTTATGTCTCCACCGTTTTTGCGACTAAGCATGGAGACAACGAAGTGATGGTCCAAATCTCAACGTCCAAGATTCATAAGTTTTCGATATGTAATGTGTTGAGTGGATTAGAAGAAGATGGTTTTGTTGTTGTGGATGTTTCATCTTCGAGTTCTCAAGGAGAAAGACTCTTCTACACTTTGCATCTTCAAGTGGACAAGATTAGTTATTACAAGCTAAGCTGCGAGGAGTTAAGTCAAAAGATACTGTACTTGTACGAAGAGTGTGGAAACTCGGTCAGATGATATTTTGTTCTTGCTTCTTTTAGTTATTTTGTCCTTTTTAAGTTACAGAAATCTTCTTGGCCAATGTGTTGTAGACTTGTAGTCGAGTTGCTCTATTTTGGCCAAAGTTAATGGTCGACTACTAATAGAATTGCTACGACCTTCATGTTACAGATATAAAGTTAAAAGTAAAATTAAGGTATGACCATCATTAAACCGATTCAAGTTTCATATTAGAAATTTAGATAAATAATATTTAATATATAAAAAGATGTATAATTCTAATTAGTAGGAAGTTTTTTAGAAATAAGTCTAAAAGTAAATCCATGCGATCTTGAAAAAATCCCGTACCCAAAAAAACGAACCGAATTCGATTCGAAAAGGTTGTTGAATATCCGAATAGGTTCAAAATTTTGGTATCTATAGAAACGAAACCAAATCCGATCTAAACCAAAATATTTCGGGTATTTAAATATATCTGAATCAGATTTATGTGCTTGAATATATTAGCTATTTTTAGATTTAATATCCAAAGAATGTATCCAAAATGTACAAGATATTTTGTATTATCTAAAATATTTTAAAATATATAGAAATAGTCAAAAGTAAATACCTAAAGTAGCTAAACATTACTCAAAAAACCAAAAGTATTTAAAGTATCTATTGATTCTCCATCCATATATCCAAGGCAAAACAATTTGTATGTTAATTTTAGATATTTTGGCATACATTACTCAAATTCATATGTTATATATCATTCTTATTTTTAGTTTGTGAGAAAATTAAAGTCTATATGAATTTTTAAATAATTTAAACGGGTTATCCGAACCCGAACCGAACTCGCAAGATCTGAACCAAACCCGAACCAAAATTTATAAATATCCGAATGGGGCTGAAATATTTAACCATGAAAACCCAAAACTCGAATGGATCCGAACCAAACCCGAATGAATATCCGAACGCACACCCCTAGCTTGTCTCTTAAGTATAAAATATACAATATCATAATAATCAGACAATAAAGAGTTGGATCTTGACTTAATAATCCTTACAATTGGATATCTGAGCGGGATGATGAAAATCTGCAAAAAAACAAAAATACCATTCGAATAGGAATAAGAAGGTATGTAACAAATATTAATCAGAAGATCTTGAAAGTTCATTTGTGGGAAGAACATCCTCAAAGCACCTTGCGATTGAAAGTGCAAGATGGTGCCAAAATGATTCGCTAGAGGAAAAAACACAAGAGGAGTGTGGTCCTTGATTTGAAAGGGAAAATGAAAGATGTCAATTCAAGTTTCATATTAAATGTAGTTTAGACAAATAATATTTAACTAGCCTTTGACCCGCGCGTCCGCGCGGGTGTTATTTTTATGAATATCAAATATCTTAAACAATTTGTTTGATATAATTGTATATATGAATGAAACTTAATATTCGATATCCGTTATTCGATCTGAGATCCCATCCGCTTCAAAAAACGGATATTCGGAGATCCTTATAGTGATTTACGGATTTAACTGATCCAAGCACGAATTCGGATAGTAAAATTTAGGTCTGGATATCCGGATATTGAATATTTAAAATTTAATTATAGTTATCTATGTATATTATATATACTTTTATATAAAATAACTAAAATTTTAATTTTAATTTGAATGCTTTTAAGTTTTTTATAATAATAATTTTAAATAGACTAATATTTGGTTAATAGTTAGTTTTTAATTAAAAAAACATGTCCATATATCCGCGTGTATTTGGATTTTAATCCGAATATCCTAACCCCGAATATCTAGATCTAGATAACAATTTTACGAATCCGAAGAATGCATATCCGAATCCGTATATCCTAAAATACCTCAGAAATTCGATCCGTCCTAGACATATTTGTGTATATGTATTATATGGTGATTAAAATTTTTAAATTTATAAATTACATTAAGTTAAGTAAATTATTCTTATTAGATATATATCATACAAATGAATAATACATTGTATTTGATTGCATATATAACTATTTATAATAAATATTAGTATGTATTTTAGTTACTAAGTACATGATTTTGTTATTGTAAATGAATAAGTTCAGATTATATCAAAAATTATTGACATTATAACTTTTTTATAATTCAAATATAGTTGGTTAGCTTATATGAATATGAATAAAAAATAAAACTAATTTAATTATATATATATATGTATAAACACATATACATTCATTTTTTTTATGAAATCTCCAATTTTAATGACAAATGTTGTTAATGGGCTTAGCCCAAAATTATTTTTTTCTTGTTAATAATCAATGTTTAGATGTTTGGATGCAAGGATAATATCAATGGCATTTCTTGTAAATATTAAATAAAATCAAGGGTTATTTTTTATTTGTACTTCACTTTTAATAGATTAGATATATAAAGAGATGTTCAACTCTAATTAGTAGAGACCTATTAGAAAATAGTCCAAAAATAAATCGACGCGGGCTTCCCTCCTAAGACAATATCATATTAGTTGGATAATAAATAGTTGGCATGGACTCTAGAAAACCCAAAACCGACCGGAGAAGTGTGTTCCCTGGAAGTGGGCTTATGTTTATAGCTTTAGATTCTAGCCTAATACCATCTTGTTTCATATATGAACTCCCTGAACTTGTTCATGCCCCCCAAATGTGTTCTCTTCTTGAAAACCTAACGCTATACTTCTCTGATTCAAAATGTTTCTACCGTTCTGGTTGTGTGACCATTGTTGCTAACACTTCTTTGTTGACATCGTGTTCTCATGAAGAGATGGAGGAAACTGGACTCGTTCATCGGCGGCCTCTTCCCCACCACCACGTCCACCTCCTCCTTTACCATGGGAACCGCCACCAATCATAAATGTTGCTCTCAGAGGATATTTTATATTAGTTTTGGACAAATGTGGGTCAATTAAGAGAATTTTGGAAACTTAGATTAATATTTACAATTTTGGAACCTTCTGACCTGTTCTTCAAATGTTTTCAGTTTGATGTCTGAATTACAGCAAACATAATTTGCTTACTTTGTGTTAAAGGTAACGATTGATGTTGACCATAGATCGATAGTGCCTCTACATGATATGTCATCGACCGTTGTTACTCTACATATTCTTATTAAATATAAGAAACATCTTAGAGACTATTCTAAAGTTATCAGTGTATGAAAATGTCAAGGACGCCTTTTGTACAGATAGTAATTGATAAAATATCCATGCATTTGAGCTTTCTAAAGATCTGTGCCAATCAAATGCGTCAGCTGCTACAACGTTATGGTTTGTTTCCTCGGACTATTTCACGCTTCATCACTCAATTTTTTTGGTCATCTCTTTTGCTAAAATGCCACCTGAATCAGTCGATACTTCGTAGAAACTCAAAACCCCACTAATGTTGACAATATTGACCAAATTTATCAATTTTTAAAATATAATAGCTTAATATTTCATGACTTGTTGATACTTTGTACTTTATTTTTACATAAATTAATATTCATAACTGAACATTGATATCATAAATAATTCTTTCATGGTAAAAGTTTAATAAAATATGCTGATAGAATTAAAATATAGATCGGTGAGGTAAGTCAACAATTGTAACAAGTTTACTTCAAAAAAAAATGAACCAAAAAAATTTAAATCGAGGGTTTAAAAAACGTAGGTCAAATTTAAATTAAGTTGAATGACATAAATACAAGTTGACAGTTCAAACAAATCAACCTTACTTAAAGTTATAAAATAATATGTATGTACTACAAATATATCAACCAAGATAAAAAAGTAAGTTGACAAACATGACAAATATGTTCAAACAGTGATAATAAGTTATTTAAAAAAAAACAATGAACTAATCAAAATATAACTGTACGTAAGCAAAACTGACTACTTGTTTTTTTTTTTTTTGAAAAGAAAAACTGACTAGTTGTTGATTGAACTAAGATGTTGATTGATATGTTTTTTGATTTTTTTTGTGGCTTTCAATTTTAGTTTTCGTTTATTTTAAACATGTTTAATATATGTAGATCATATTATTAAGTTGATTGAATAAATATATAAACCAACGGTTCAAACTATGTAACTTTATTAATACGTTAACACAGAACTATATAAATCGACAAAGGAAAAACAGTTTACATGAATACATGTAGATTCATAAGTATTTTTTTGTGCAAAAAAGGAAAAAAATAATATATATATATATATAAGTCAACTATTTTAATATAAATCGACGAAAATCAAAGAAATCTATTGCCTTCAAATATATACATAGTTCAGCAAGTAACTGCCCTAGATATCAGTATACCACCTTATTATTATATGTATATATACTACTCGTATTTGCTTACAAGTTGCAATCGCTTACGTATCTGCTGACAAGTTATAACATGGAATAAAAATGGGACGAAGAGCTTCTTCCACCCGTTAACAATCCGTATATTTAGATCTTTTGTCTTTTTCCCATAATATAATATGTCATGATTTGTTGATATTTTGAAAATTTAGTTCTCATGAAAATTTAATTGGGACTGCTAGTGCGCTGGGGATTAGCACCAAAATTCATTCCTTTCTTTTTTCTACTCTTCAAGTTTCCGGATTCATAGTTTCCTGATTACTGACAAAATGTACGATTTTTCATCTTCTTGACAAAGAATAAAAGTACTATTTCATTAGTAGTAAGTAATATGTTTAATTGGTTGATTCAATCAAGTAGGTAAGTCTTGCCCTCCTGATGGAAAATCGGTAAAGTAGTTTTGTTTTCATTCAAACATATTAATTGGTTTTTAAAACATTGATGGATGTCCACATAATTGCTGAACACGATAAGCTAATTGATCTCCATGCATATCGTTGATGGAATCTTTTACTATTAATAATAAAATACTAAGTTTAGGAAATAACTCAAGAAACTTATATAAGGAAGGTTTACTAAATTAGGGTTTATTTTAGAATTTTTAAGATTTGGTAATATTTGCGTGGACTTTGAAGATATTTGTATAATTGGTGGAATATAAAAATAAAATAAAAATAAAAAATTCTAGTTTTGATTTGATAATTTTTTTTCATGTTCCAATTTTTTTTGAGTGATGCTAATAATGATGAATTAAAGAAAGTGATTAATTTTTTAAATGTTTACTTGATTTATATTATTTTCAAATATAATTTATCTTTAAAATTTGAGGAGATGTGTAAATGTTATGAAATTTGAACATTTGATTTTCAATTTAGAAAAATTATTTAGAATTAGATCTTAATTCTTTTGTCAGACTTTATTCTCTACTGAAATAGAAAAATGATACTAGAATTTTTTTTAAAAAAAAATATTTCCAAGCAATGTTGATTCTCATTTTAAGGGGTTTCATGTTTTTTAACTATTGAAACTAAAAAGTCAACTAGAACTGAAAAGAACTTTGCAAACAATATGAATTCATTAACTCTTTTTTTTTTCAAATTTAATTTGCTTATCGATGAAATTCTTAATTTCAGTAAGTTGGTATTTTAAAGAATTTGTATATATGACTAATTCAATAGCAGCATCAATTATAATTTTATACATGCTAAATTCAATAAAAGAAAATTTGGGAAAACAGAATCTTTCTAATCTCTAATCCAATGGACCCCATAAGTATATGCCCCATGTATCACCTTCCTTATATATAACCCTAGCCAATGAGATGGGTTTTTTTGGGTATATGCTCGTGGTATATGCTCAGAAGATGATTTCTCTTACTAGGTCGAATAACACTTCAAAAATCCTTATAATATGGTTTCTTAACTTTCATTTGACAATAGAGATGTATTTGTTTGTTTAATCTGCTTACCTACTATCCGCAATCACACACGTATATATACATATATATGTCGCTGGACAATCACAACCAAAGCAGCTTCAAGAGAAAACATAATCTAAAAACTTATCTTTAATCAAAAGCTAAAATGTGTGAATTGGGCCCTGCATTACTTCCAAAATTTGGGTGGGAGTTGACTGGAGAGAACGAGAGCTACTCCACCAACGCCACGTCGTTTCTTGATTTTCCGGTACCAAATACGTATGGAGTGGCTCATCATGAGACCAGCTTAGGGGTTTCTGTTTCGTCCGAGGTAAATGGAATTGACAACAATTCGGTCATGATCAAGAAGCTTTGTCACAATGCTAATGAGCGTAACCGTCGCAAGAAGATGAACTCTTTGTTCTCAACTCTTCGTTCATGTCTTCCAGCCTCTGATCAACTGGTAAGTAGCTGATCTGATATGTAACATGTGAATGTGTTTCATATCAAAAACCAAATGAGAAGAAGAATATTTTTATTAACCCTTTCTTTTTGTCCTTACTTTCTTGCAGAAGAAGCTAAGTATTCCTCAGACGGTTTTGCGGACCGTGAAGTACATACCGGAGCTGCAAGAGCAAGTGAAGAAGCTAACTCAAAAGAAGGAAGACCTCATGGGGAAAGTATCGGGTCAAAGAGACAATGGACGTTACATCAAGCAGCAACCACAAGCGGTTGCTAGTTATGTCTCCACCGTTTTTGCGACTAAGCATGGAGACAACGAAGTGATGGTCCAAATCTCAACGTCCAAGATTCATAAGTTTTCAATATATAATGTGTTGAGTGCATTAGAAGAAGATGGTTTCGTTGTTATGGATGTTTCATCTTCGAGTTCTCAAGGAGAAAGACTCTTCTACACTTTGCATCTTCAAGTGGGCATGGTTGATAGTTACAAGCTAATTTGCGAAGAGCTAAGTCAAAGGATATTGTACTTGTATGAGGAACATGGAAACTCCTCCAGATATTAATTTGTTCTTATTTCTTTTAGCCATGTGTCTTCTTCGCCTTCTACTCTTTGTTTATATATATAACAAAAGAAATGTTCCATTAGTTGAGTTTTGGTGTATAAAATAAGGAAAGACTTGTTTATCAAAAACAAATAAGAAGAAGAAAACTAGAAAAGATAGATTAATGGAATAGTCGGTGAAATTGGCACTGATTAGTTAATAGATGGTCCTGCCATTAATTCAAAGACTCAAGGGCATACATGATTAATGAGAAGCCATTTGATTGGCTATCCATTGATTCTACAGATATGTGACTCCATTTGTTTTTGTTTTGTTTATTTGATGTTTAAGCAATTTTTTTTTTTGTGTAAAACAAGTGATGTCGCCACCACTTTATTATTTTATTTTTGTGTTGTCAAATTTGGTTTGGTCAAAAGTCTCAAATTTCAAAATGATAAATAAAATTAATTTCTTGCTGGCAAAATAAATTAATGTCTACTTTCATAAAATATCACCGAAAGATGTAGCATTATTACACTATTATTTTGATTAAACTTATTAATGACAGTATTATACCAAAATCTAAAAACGTGTATTGCATTACTAAAAAATAATAAAAGATGACTTTGTTTATATGTAGAATTCGAGATTACATTTAATGATTAATTGATCATTGGTTGTTACGTTTGACTTGTTAAAAATGTCTAAAAATTGTTCGTTGACAAAATACTGAAATAAATAATGAAAGATAAAGTTATACTATTAAATATTTTATTTTCTTCCTTATTAATGTGCAAAATACTTAAATTCAAATAAATTAAAATAGAGAGAATGTAGAAAAGTAGTACAAATTAGGCAGATTACAAAACTAACAAAAAATGAACTAGAGAAGCATCATTCTCATAAATTCTTTTGCAAAAGTAAAAAACATAATTACTATTGGTTCTATACTTATAGCCGCCTTTTAAATAATTTAAAGTCCTGCAAGAAATAAATTATTATAATATAATAATTATTATAGAAATATATATACATATATATATATATAATAAAATTATCTATATTTCCTTGAAACAAATTCACATACTGGGTTCAGTCTCACATAATCTCTTAGTTGTTTGAAGCGATGTTCCAAAATCCGGTAACAACTAATGACAAATCTTTTAGAGGCTTTTGTTTCTTTTTGTTGCTCTATTTCACATCGTAGTAAAACTGATTCTTCCCAATCTACTCTCAACTTCGGCCGAAAATTCAGAATCGGTTTTGATAAAGAATGGTCATAAATAGTTGCGGGGACATTCTCCTTTATTATGAGAAGTATTTGTTGAGTTAAGCGGGTAAAAGAAACCTAGACTTTTAGTAAGAAAGAAAGGTCACAATGTATCTTTGAATGAGATGACTAAACTCTTCAAGTACAAAAAAAGACCTTGTGAATCCATGCGATACTCTCCGAGTATAGACCGAACAATCTCATATCAATCTTTATCTCTACGATGAAGTGAGCAATCTACTTACACCTCCATGGGATCCTTCTTATTACTCATGCACCTTTCACAGCCACCTATATTTGCTTCTTCAAATTTGTTATTTTGCTTTCACCCGAGGTCAAATTTGCGGGGGAGTATTAAGCCACACAAGAAGCCCAAGACTGTCTCATTGGAGAAGTCTATACAATTCCAGGTAACTAGGGTTCTTGCCATTTAGATTTATATAAATAGAAGTCTATGCTTTGTAAAACCAACTTTGGCTGCAGTGAGTGCAGCCACTCTCATCTCTATATGAACTATCAATCTAGTTTTTTACTCTTGGTGACAAACTAAAGTTCTTTTCTATTTCACTGCACAATAAAGCTCTTGAAAGCTAGCTATGTTTCTATTTCTGTTTTGTGTCAAAAAGGCTCTATTGAGCTACAAACTACTTGGTTTAGTTTCTCTCACAAATTAAACGTGGCACAAGTGTTCATTCATTATGAACCAAGTTTTTTGGAATTTTCCTTACCAGACCCATATATCAAACGTGATGTAGCCTAGTTGTCCAGTCAAGAAGCTTAATCACAGTGCTAGTGAGCGTGACCATCGTATAAGAAGATCACCTCTTTGTTTTTTTGTTTTTTTTAAAATGATCAACTCTCTGTTCTCATCTCCGTTTATGTCTTCTAGCTTCAGATCAATCAGTAAGTTGACCTAATTAATAAATATTTTAATGGATTTATTGTTTTAAATAAGAAGCTGGAAGTGTTTCAAAAATAAAATAAAATAAAATAATGAAGCTGGATTTATTTAAGATAAAGAAATTCTAAATGCTTATGTATAGGCTTACACTATGAAGATGCTTTTGTAGGGGGAGAGGAGTGGGGAAGACGACGGCCAAAACATGTAATTACACCTGATTTCCAGGAGCTTTCAAAACTTTGCTATTGAATGTCTATTATTTAAAATATATAACTAGGGGTAGACACATATCAAATACTACCATAATTTTTAGTATTTATAATTTACTTCATATTTAATAGATATCTAATTTTTTTATCTGCTTGGTTTCGGAAAAATACAGATATCTGGTTTTTCGGATATATCCAAAAAACTAATGGATATTTGCGAACATTTACGGATACTTCATTCACTTTATTCAATACAAGTAAATCTAAAAAAACTATACAAGTTTAATTTTTTTTAAATATCATTTACACAATATAAAATAAATAAAAAACTAATAAAACCATATGTTTCATAAATTTTTAAAATTAATAAAATTTTCTTATAAAATATTTTTTTAAAGAAAAATTGTAGTTTTCTACGAAGATTTTATGTTCTTTTCTTAATTTAATTTTCTTCTATTTATATTTTTTTTAAAATATATTAAAATAATAAAGATATGAGATTATACATTAAAATTATATATTTAATTATAGGTATACATATAATGGACGGAGTGGAGCGGATATCCGTTGCTATTTTTTTTAATATTTGTGATTTTTTTCGTTTTTAATGGATATTGACTTTTAGTATTTGTTTTGCTTTGAAGACTTACAAGTATCTGAATTTTTTGAATCGAATCGAAATGAATAACGAAATGGATAAAATGTTCGGCCCAGCATATAACATCATTTAATTAAGTTTTTGTTTCTCTGCGCTTCGATACAACAATACCGGTTACAAATATTAATATAAATATGTTTTGGCTTGCAAAACCTTTACTGGAGGAAGTAGATCTGCTATTCTTCGTCTTATAATTTTTATTTTATTTTATATAGTTAATAGTTAATACTTAACAGGTTGTTATGTTTGGTGTATCATTAATTAAGATGATGAAAGACAAAAAAAATTGTATTTTTATTCCAACTACTAATATCATCAACTCAACTGTGGGAAGCATCATATTAAAAATAAAATAAAAAAAAATTGGATTTGTTTTGTATTGGTTAAGTAAGAAATGAAAAATATATTGGTTTAGAGAGACTGGTTTCTTTGCCTTGGTTACAAACTTAAAATTTATATGATATCAAATAAGACTATGAATTTACAGGATGATAGTTGTAGCTTTCAATGTATTATATTAGTTTGGAAATTTGGATCTCTCTAAAAATATATGAAACCTCATTGATTCACATTTACAGTTTGTGAATATTTTTGACCAGTTCGTGGGAAAAAAAAAACTAAACTAGAACATATTTTAGGTTATATATACACCTATATATATATTCAACATGTTGACCTAATTAATGAATATCGTAATGGATTTGTTGTATTATATAAAGAGGCAGGATTTACTCAAGATAAAGAAATTCGAAATGCTTATGAATAGGCTTACACCATGAAGATGCTTATGTTGTATTAGTATAGCCAAAACCGGATTTTCCCATGTGCTCAAGGTGCATATGCACTAGGCCAAAAAATTTCTGCAATTTTTTAGTTAGAGTCAAGGCTTTTTTCAACAAAAAATTGGGACCTTTTTATACAAAGTATGTGTATTGCTCTCTCCTTTTTCAACACTGGGTAGCAGAGTTCTACTACTTGCAACATATGTGATACTAATGAACAGTTTCACTAGATAATGATAAGTCCACGATGGATCTCTTTCTAAAACACTTGAATCTATAGATAGTTCTTCATATATCATCTTCCAAGGGCCGGCTCTGTCAATATGTAAACAATAATCTTATTATTAGTGTTGATACATGTAATACTCTTGTTTGGGTTCTTGTAGCTATTGGTGATTGGGCCTACTTCATGTGTCTAAGAATCTCAGAAGATTTTGAGTAAAATGATTGGATTGATTTCTTCGACGAAACCTTAATCCCCTTTTCTCAGTAGATTTTTGGAGATATCTTGCAATTGTTTGTTCAAAAATTAGTTGTTGGTCGATTACGTTTATTAACTATTTTTTAAATGGATTAGGGCCAATAATTTGTTCTCCACTACAATAGTCCATTAATTATTCATGTCCCATATAATTTGTTACAATTCTGATCCATATCAAATAAATCAGGTCCAACAGTTTGCAATGAAAATATTATGCATAATCCAACTCTTTTTCAGTGTTATTTCCTATATGGATATAAACTCATGCGTGTGATTGTTGTACATTAGATATTAACCATGTTTATGTAATGGAGTCTTTAAACTATGCACAAAAATATAAAGTACATTATTTTACTTTCAAAACTTTCACTCCGCGATCTCTACCTAGTTTCTTTTTTATAGTATGATAGAAACATTTAGTTTTTTGTGACTTAATTTGAGGCTTCCTTATTAATATATAGTTTCCTTACTACAAAAGTAACAACATAGATTTATTTTTTAAGCAATAAAATGAAAAAATAGATTTATAAGGGAGTCAATAGTATACGTATACCATATTAGTTAACTTGAAATTGCAACTCCATGATACTAAACAGAATAAATAAGTTTGTCTTTGCAACTGTATCATTTAGTCGACGAAGAATACTGAGATTCATTTTTCCTTTACTTTCTTGTAGAAGAAGCTAAGTATTCCTACGACTGTTTTACGGAGCTTGAAGTACATGAGCAAGTGAAGAAGTTATTACAAAAGAAGGAAGAACTCTTGGTGTATTGGTTCAAATCATTACGTTAAGACACAACCAAAGGCAGTCCCCGTTATGTCTCCACCGTTTGTGCGACTAGGCTCGGAGAAAACGAAGTGATGGTTCACATTTCATCGTCTGAGATTCATAAATTTTTGAAATCTAATGTGTTAAGTTGGCTAGAAGAAGATGGGTTTCTTCTTGTGGATGTTCATCTTCAAGGTCTCAAGGGGAAATGCGTTTATACACTTTGCATCTTCAAGTGGAAAATATGGATGATAATTACAAAATGAATAGCGAAAAGTTAAGTGAAAAGGATGTTGTACTTATATGAAAAATTCGAAAACTCGTTAGGTGAATTATTCATATTGTGTAGTTATCCTTTTATCTTGTTTCTTTTTAGTTATGTCCTTTTCTTATTAATACTCTTAACATTCTTGTCTCTTGGCCAAATCATTAGTGTATAGACGAGTTGTATTGGTTTCTTCATTGAAGTCATAGTCGTGACTAAATAGTATTGATATAAAAGCATAATTCAACATTATGGAACTATAATTTTAAATTCCATATGAGTTCGGTTCATGAGTTTTCTGTGTATAACTGAGCAAAGAAAATGAAGGAAAAGAAATAATAGGGTAGTGCAATTGTGGATTAATTCTCAAAAGTGTTTATAGTACATTCTATATCTTCAATGTGGAAAAAATAAATATCTTCACGTAATTCAAAATATTAATAGGTTCGGTTTTAAATGCGTTTTAAGAGTATTGGTGGATCTAGAGAATAATGTCCGAAAGAAGATGTGGAGAAATAACAGCTGACTCATTTGATTGGCACAGATCTTTAAAAAGCTCAAATGTATGCATATTTTATGAAGGGGAGTCCTTGACTTTTTCATAAACTAATAAATAATCTCATTTTTATACATTAATAACTTAAGATTAATCTCTAAGATATGTCTTCCTTGTAACCTTTTTTCTTATCTTTCCCCATGACATATTAAGCTATATGTTATATTCAAAGAAAACAATTAATCCATAAATCTTATCATATCTTATAAGACCAGCTTAAATATGGGGAAAGAAAGATCACTTGCTAAATTTTCATAGTTGTAAACCATCACAAGCTTGTGTTTGTCTTTTTGTAGATAAATAAATTTAATATTTGAATTAAACAAGTATCAATAAAGATAAAGATAATTTGATGAAATTTCCTAAATTTTGTTTGAGGATTTGAAACCAAAACTAACACTTCAGATATACATATACTTTTAAGAAAAAATATACTTTTATTCCTTAACTGATAAATACCAAATTCACAGATATAGAAATAAAATGATGTGATTATTTTTAGCATGTACATTAATAATGATAATTCATATATAAGAATAGAAATTAATTAAACTTTATATGGTGAATGCTTTAGAAGTAGTATGTTGATAAATTTAAAATATATAAGAACCGATGAAATAAGTAAACATTTATAATGTTGACTTTGATAAATCAACCTACACATTTTAAATCAACGGTTTAAAAACAAATAGGTCAAAATTAAACTAAATTGAGTGACATAAATACAAATAGACAGATAAAAAATCAATATTATTAAAAATATATAAAGTGATACAAGTGTATCGTAAATAAATGAACCGATGCTTGGTTGACAGACATAAAAATTAGTAAAAATGGCAATATATAAGTCAATTTTGTAAAACTGTTAACTAACCAAAATATAATTGATATAAGTAGATCATACTGTTTAGTCGACTGACTTGTAATATAAATTGATAATTCAAACAACTTAACTTTATTTAAAAGTCAATACACAATGATATAAAACAACCAAAATGTGAATAGAAATAACGTATAGTCGATGAGTATAAACGATAAACCTACAACTACAATAAATCAACTTTGCAGTAAAACCTAATATAAGTCAACTACTTTAAATAATTCGATATAAATCAAATAAGCATATTAGCATGAAATGTACGTAGACAGTTCAACCAAGTCAAGTATATGAATAAATGAACAACTTTTCAAAAAAAAAAAATGAACAAACCTAAACTGATAAACATTAAAATAAATCGATCATTCAAACAAATCTATTGTTTACAAAGACTGAACTGTGAAAACAAATTATATCTGAATCATATGACATTTATTTAAATTTCAATAAATGAAATGAACTAAATTGTAGGTATATACTCCTCTATTTTAAAATAATGCATATTTTAGAGTTTTCACACATAAAATTTCAGTTACAAATACATAATTTTTTGTAATTATGTTTTTCCATAATTCTAAACTAATAAGAATCTAATAAATACAATTCTTTTTTTTTGAAATGTGCAATTAACTATTATTAGTTGATAAATATATTTTGAAAATACAAAAATATATTTTTGAAACTTTTTAAAAACAGGTACTTTATAAAGCGGCGTGGGTATAATAGTTTATACTAAAAATTCTATCAAATATTTGTGAGGTAAAGAATGTTTTTTAATTATCATATAACATTTTGATTGATAATTTAGTAGGTATTGGAATCATTTTGTAGAGCCAATCCATGAATAATACATGGTAATTGGCTAGAAGAGATTAAAAAAAAATGGTTAGAAGAGCCGACCAAACTTGGCAAATGGTAGACGAGGCTCCACCGACAATTTGGGTATGATAATCCAAGTTGGCAGAAAGCGATGAACAACGTCGAGGAATAAAAATCAACTTATGAGAACATATAATTTATATTTTACAAGTAGAAAGAGTTTCCGAGGAAAGTAGGTAATATGATGAACCTCACACAGAACATTTACAACTGGCGTGAGAAAAATCCAAATCCACCCTTCGCACTTTTAGTCAATCTAAACATTTTACAACAGATAGAATCTCTAATCTATACATACGAAATTCCTCACACATTTCTCAGTAGAACAAACTTTCCACAGAAATGAGAGATTACTTTCATTCCAGAGAAAATAACTTTTACCCTAAACTTAAAAATTATTACAACCCTCATAAAATATGAAAAATTGCTTAAACTAGGACATTCCTAATATCACTTTTCATGATTATTAAAACCTCACAATTATATCTTTGTGGTTAACTAATGTAAATTAGGGCTTTAGATTTGAAGGGTGGAATTTTTGTTGGAGAGATTTAAGATTTTAACAAATAAATCAATATATAAATAAATAAATACTTAATATTTAAAATAACCTTTTTAAATAGTTTCAAAAGAAAATTTTTGAATTTTAAAAAAAAAACTGAAAAAAATTGAAAAGAAAATTTATAAAACAGCTTGAATTTGAAAATATATAATTCAAAAATTATTAAAAAAAATATTTAAAAAAAATTATTTATATTTGTATATTTATAAAAAAGGATAGAAAGATTTTTTCTTCTAATGAAAATGTATTTGTGAGAATGTCCCCTTAATGAAATTAAACATGAACTGTGGTACAATAATAAGGTAAAAGTAGAAATCCCCCTCCCCCCCCCCCCCCCCAAAAAAAAAAAACTCCTAATTCTCAATTTGTTAATAATTCCTGTGTTTTGAGAATTTAGTTCTTATGACAATAAATATGTCTTAATTATTGACAAAATACACGAACTTTTCTTCATATGAAACATATATATTAATTGATATTTTGTATAAAATCTCTGAACATTATAAAATAATTCATCTGCATACATATCACTAGTGAACTCTTTTACTATTAATAATCGAATGCTAGTTTTAAACTATAATATGGTATAAATACGAAGTTTAAATTATAAGGAATGGTAGTGATGTGAAATTGTAACAATGATATATATATTTCATTTAAATGCTTCCAGTTTTTTTTCACACAGATTAACTTCTATTTTAAAATGAAAACATCATTTATTAACTACATAAAAGTAGTTCAACTAATTGTACAATTTACTGAAGAATATAGATGGTCAAAAAAATCTAAATTACATCAATTTAACCATTGAAATTTGAAAATAATACTATCTCTTGGTTAAAACATCACTTATTATGAACGAGAATTTTTAGTTTACATAACAAATGATATTAATTTTAGAGGAAAATGAAAAATGTATATTTAACAAAATATAACTAGTTTTGGATGTTTCTCAAAATTATTCAGGAAATAAATAACTATCTGCCCCAGATATCATCTAGTCCAATGAAATGGTTTTGTTTTTGGTATATGCTTGTGGTATATGCTTACAACACGGGTTCATATTTAGGCCATGATTATTCACGGTCTCTTAAGCGGGGTTCCTAACTTATAATTTCACGTTTTTTTTTTTTTTTTTAATTTTCCCGTTAAGAGACGTCTCTTAGGTCTCTTATTTAAGAGACGGTTCTTAAGTTTCTTAGTTAAAGTTAAGAAACGTCTCTTAGAAAAGTTAAGAACCCCATGCTAAGAGACATGTAATAAACATGCCCTTATACGTACTAAGTCGTATAACACTTTCTTTTTTTATAAGAGGCAAGTATCGTCAAAACACTTCAAAAACCATATAATATGGTTCGTTAACTTTCATTTGACAACGGGGTTGTTCGTTTTTCCATCTGTCATTTTCATCCAGATATCCATCTAGATGATCCATCCAAATTTTAGGGGTTGTTCGTTTATCCATCTAGATAAGCCATCTGAATGAATTTTATGTTCGTTTTTTTTATTTCCATCTAGATGAGTTTAATAAACAAATTACAAATATACCTCTATTTTGTTTTAATCATTTGTTTGATATTAATTTTAACTTAGCTAATTTTTATTATTTAGTCTAAAATACATTTATACTAAAATTAATTTAAAATTAGTATTTTGACATTTATAAATTTTTATTTCATATAAATTTTTATTTAAATTTGCATTAAAATTTTAACTACAACTATAGGTTCTAATAAAACTCATAGTAGAAACTCAAATTTAAATAAACTTCCAAACAACTCAAAGTACAAATTCAAATTTTACAAAACTCATATATTTATGAATGCTTCTTGTTTTGTGATAATTTGAACAAATGGTTTCTCGGGTACTTAGTCTTTAATATGTGTGTTCTGTCGATGGATGCAGAATTCCTGATGCCTTCTCATACTATAGTATTAGTAATCACCGCAAAAACATGTTTTTTCTGGTTTTGCAAAAAAATGAATTTTACAAATTTGGCGGGAAAACATGTTTAATGGTTTTGGCGGAAAAACACATTTTGGCAAGAAAACACGTTTTTTTTGCGGTTTTGGTAAGAAAACACGTTTTTTGCGGTTTTGGTAAGAAAACACGTTTTTGAGGTTTTGGCGAGAAAACGCGTTTTTGCGGTTTTGGCAGGAAAACGCATTTTTGCGGTTTTGTCAAGAAAACACGTTTTTGCGGTTTTGGCAAGAAAAACGCGTTTTTGTGGTTTTGACGAGAAAACACGTTTTTCCAGTTTTGGCGGGAAAACGCGTTTTTGCGTTTTTGGTAAGAAAAAACGTTTTTGCGGTTTTGGCGGGAAAAAACGTTTTTGCGATTTTGGCGGGAAAACACGTTTTTGCGATTTTGGCGGGAAAACATGTTTTTACGGTTTTGGCGAGAAAACATGTTTCGCGGTTTTGGTGGGAAAACACGTTTTGCCGGAAAACGCATTTTTACAGTTTGGCGGAAAACATGTTTTTGCGGGAAAACACATTTTTTATGGTTTTGGCAGAAAAACACGTTTTTACGGTTTTGTCGGAAAAACGCGTTTTTGTGGTTTTGGCGGGAAAACGCGTTTTTATGATTTTGGCGAGAAAACATGTTTTACGATTTTTGTGGAAAAACACATTTTGGCGAGAACACATTTTGGTGGAAAAATGCGTTTTTACGGTTTTGGCGGGAAAACATGTTTTTTTTTGCGGGAATAAACATTTTACAGTTTTGCGGTAAAACGTGTTTTTACGGTTTTCGCGGTAAAAAACATTTTTGCGGTTTTGGCGGGAAAAAACGTTTTTGCGATTTTGGCGGGAAAACACGTTTTTGCGATTTTGGCGGGAAAACATGTTTTTACGGTTTTTGTGAGAAAACATGTTTCGCGGTTTTGGTGGGAAAACACGTTTTGCCGGAAAAACGCATTTTTACAGTTTGGCGGAAAACATGTTTTTGCGGGAAAACACGTTTTTTATGGTTTTGGCGGAAAAACACGTTTTTACGGTTTTGGCGGAAAAACGCGTTTTTGTGGTTTTGGCGGGAAAACGCGTTTTTATGATTTTGGCGAGAAAACACGTTTTACGATTTTTGTGGAAAAACACATTTTGGCGAGAACACATTTTGGTGGAAAAATGCGTTTTTACGGTTTTGGCGGGAAAACATGTTTTTTTGCGGGAATAAACATTTTACAGTTTTGCGGTAAAACGTGTTTTTACGGTTTTCGCGGTAAAAAACATTTTTGCGGTTTTGGCGGGAAAACACGTTTTTGCGATTTTGGCGGGAAAACATGTTTTTACGGTTTTGGTGAGAAAACATGTTTCGCGGTTTTGGTGGGAAAGCACGTTTTGCCGGAAAAACGCATTTTTACAGTTTGGCGGAAAACATGTTTTTGCGGGAAAACACGTTTTTATGGTTTTGGCGGAAAAACGCGTTTTTGTGGTTTTGGCGGGAAAACGCGTTTTTATGATTTTGGCGAGAAAACATGTTTTACAATTTTTGTGGAAAAACACATTTTGGTGGAAAAATGTGTTTTTACGGTTTTGGCGGGAAAACATGTTTTTTGCGGGAATAAACATTTTACGGTTTTGCGGTAAAACGTGTTTTTACGGTTTTCGCGGTAAAAAACATTTTTGCGATTTTGGCGGGAAAATGCATTTTTGCTATTTTGCGAAAAAATGTATTTTTCTATTTTTGGCGGGAAAATACTTTTTGTGGTTTTAGCGGAAAATGTATATTTTATTTTAGTAGGAAAATACGGTTTTGTAATTTTTCGTGAGTGGAAAATGATATTTGCTTTAAGCTTATAATTTGTTAAAAATATAAGGTGTATAATAGATATTATACCATTTTGACAGAACCATCTTCATCAAGATGGTCTAAATTGGTTGAGTCGGATGGACTTTAAAATTAAGCCTAAAATTGTACTTTTAATATCTAAACAAACAAAACTCTCATCTTCATCCGGATGGCTCATCTGGATGGTAAAACAAACATGCCCAACAAAGATTTATTTGTTTGTTTAATCGGCTAATCCTCCTATCCGCCTATATATATATATGTCGCTGGATAATCCCAACCAAAACAGCTTCAATAGAAAACAGAGAATCTAAAAAACTTGTCTTATATCAATCAAAAATGCATAAATTGGACTCTCCACTGTTTCCAAAACTTGGGTGGGCGTCGACGGGAGAGTACGAGAGCTACTACAACAAAGGCACGTTTCTTGATTTTCCATTACCAAAGACGTATGGAGTGGCTCATCATCAGACAGGCTTAGGGGATGATTATGTTTCCACGGAGGGAAATGGACTAGACAGCAGTTCGGTCGTGATCAAGAAGCTTAATCACAACGCTAATGAGCGTGACCGCCGCAAGAAGATGAACTTTTTGTTCTCATCTCTTCGTTCATGTCTTCCAGCTTCTTATCAACATGTAAGGCCGGAGCTACTCTGATATGTCATGAATATATATTTCATATCAAAAACCAGATAGAAGAAGAATATTTATTAACCCATTTTCTTTTCCTTTTGGCTTTACTTTCTTGCAGAAGAAGCTAAGTATTCCTCGGACGGTTCTGCAGAGCTTGAAGTACATACCGGAGCTGCAAGAGAAAGTAAAGAGTCGGATCCAAAAGAAGGAAAACCTCTTGCTGCGAATATCGTGTCAAAGAGACAATGGACGTTACGTTAAGCCGCAACCAAAGGCGGTTGCTAGTTATGTCTCCACCGTTTTTGCGACTAAGCATGGAGATAACGAAGTGATGGCCCAAATCTTATCTTCCAAGATCCATAAGTTTTCGATATATAATGTGTTGAGTGGATTAGAAGAAGATGGGTTTGTTGTTGTGGATGTTTCATCTTCAAGTTCTCGAGGAGACAGAATCTTATACACATTGCATCTTCAACTGGACAAGACTGATCACTACAAGCTAATCTGCGAAGAGTTAAGTCAAAGGATGTTGTACTTGTATGAGGAACGTGGAAACTCGTTCAGATGATGTTCTTGGTTCTTTTAGATATGTCTTCCTTTTCAATAGAAATTTTCTTGACCAGTGCGTTGTAATATTGAGTTGTTTCTGTTCAACTGCTAGTAGAATTACCACGTTCGTATTACAGCTATAAAATTTAGTTTGATTTAGAACAGCAATTATAACTTACCTGGTACCAAAACCTCAATTTGCCTTCAAGTCTTTGTTTATATACCTTTTCCAAGAAAATATATATTCAGTAAGTGATGTTTTGCATTGCAGATATATTAAAAAATCATTGAAAAATGTAGTTTTTCAAAACAAGAAAAATATTCTTTACCTGAACACAATTAAACTTATAATGAAATACTCTGAAGTCTACAAATAATTCTAATAACATTAACTAATTTTGTTTTGAAACTTTTGGTATAGTTTTTTAAAACATCAGTTAATATAATAATCATGATAAGATAAAGTCTATACACACCATTCAACGGAAAATCTGGCTCTGTCATTGTAGTGTGAGGCGTTAGTCCAATCTTAAAATGTAAAAATGCAAGCATTCGACTTAATCTAAGTAAGTAACCGCTAATTCTTTCTTTAATGATTTTCTATACTAAATTCTGGGCTTTAATTTTGCAAGTGAGCAAGTTGCACATATTTATAATTAATACGATATACTACTGATATTTAAAGAGTTGATTAAGAATCATTAGAATAAATGAGAGACCATGGTTATCCTCTTTCTTTTTTGAACAACGACCATGGTTATCCATTGATCTTGTTATTAATATATAATTATTTTAGCTGAGAACATAATACGCAGCTTGAAAAAAAATGAATAATATGAACCAGGATTGTAACATTCTCATATAATTTTTTTTTAAGTAAAAACTTTTGTTTTTATTTAAACAAATTTTAGTGTTTTTACATTATTTATATCGGCTTATTTTAACTGGTCCATCTGATAAAAGAACTCAAACTGCAGCGGAAGACACGAATTACCCTATGCGCTTAGAGATTTTCAAATACATTGCAACAAATTAATAAACTATTAAAAAAATACTACAATTACTTAGGAAAAAAAACACATATATGTTTTTGCTGAATTTCTGATGTTGTTTACACATTTTATTTTGAAATGTGTGGAAGTTTTCAAAAAAATTGACTTTGATTCATGCTTTTGAAATAGGCACCGAAGTTTTTATTACAAAGAGTAAACAACTTGCTTCGAAATAGACATTATACTTCCCGTAGGCTTCATGCATTTGTTCATATATTTTTTATTTTTTGAACAATGCATTTGTTCATATATGTCGGTTACATCATCCAGTTGTCTGTTTTAGAATACATTTGTCCATACATATATTTGTTTTAGAAAATAAATTCAAATTTAATAATTAATGTAAAACTGAAGATTGACGACACAAGACGAGTGTTGTAGTATAAACTTGATGGTGCCGTCACAAATCATGAAAAACTTTGAATTTTTGTTTTCTTTATAAAACTTTATATAAATTGGGATTAGGTTTAATTTGGTAGTAAGAAAATAAAATATAAATGTATTGGTTCAGAGAGATTGGTTTCTTTGGCTTGGTTACAACAAATATTATGTCAAATAAGAATATGAGAATAGCTGCAGCGTTCTATAAGAATCCACGAAAGCTCGTTAAGTCATTGATTCACATTTACACTTGGAAAGTATTGCTGACCAACTCTTGGAAGAATAGCTAAAATATTAACATATTTTAGTTTGGATACATGG
Organism: Moricandia moricandioides; assembly: GCA_905132885.1. Lineage (NCBI taxonomy): Eukaryota > Viridiplantae > Streptophyta > Magnoliopsida > Brassicales > Brassicaceae > Moricandia > Moricandia moricandioides. Next base: position 33,940 of record CAJHQQ010003572.1, read on the forward strand.
CAATGGCATCCAGTTGGCCTAATTAATAGATATTATAATGAATTTGTTGTATTAAATAACAGCGTTGGATTTATTCAAGATAAAGAAATTCAAAATGCTTATGTATAGGCTTACACCATGAAGAAGCTTATGTATAGGCTTACAACATCTATAATGATCTTATTAGAGTTTTGATACATGTAATTTTCGTGTTTGGTTCTTATAAAATGTCTCCAATAGGACTAGACTTACGTCATGTATGGAACATAGGCTCGGGTTCGTGTCAACCTATGCCCTCTAAATATTTCTCTTTATAGTAATATTATAAGTTCATGTCAACGAATAAAGTAAGCAAAAATCTCTTAAGTTTACATAAAACTTTGTGAAGTTATACTTATCAGTGCTAAATAGTAAATACTCTCTTCTTGTCGTCAGATTCTCTACTATTTATAAAAAAAATTCTGTTGATAAATTGATTATACATTTCAACTACAAAAATGTAAACTTTGTAAGTTTAAGGCTTCAAGTAGTTAAGAGTTTATATATTCTGAAGAGAAATTCCACATTTTTTGTTTTAAATCTAACAAACTGTCCACATGCTAGACCTGGGAATGTAATACAACAAGCCTTTCGGGGTTCGAGTCTCATTGGTAAGAAGGTCATAAGGTGCAACAAACACAGCAGTCACAACTCAACCAAATCCGTACACAAGGCAAATTGCATGTCTTACTTATCTTTTTACCACACATAAAGGAGAAAGTATTGTCTTGTTTCTCATCCTGACCTCTACAGAGCAGCTAGTACACCAATTGACTTACCAACACCGGATACTATGCCTTAACCGCCCCTTCTGGCCTTTATTTCATCCATTTGTAACAAATCCAAACCCGTGTGTAGTTACCAAATCGTAAAGTTTTTCCCGATCACGAACAAGTCAGAGACTTGTTTTTGGTAACGTGTTCGAGGTCATATGTTGAGTAAGTAAGTATATATAGAAAAATTACCAAAAATACCACTTTACAAAAATACATAATATCAAAAATATATTAACATTTTAATTAACATTTTAGTGATTATTGTTTAGGGTTTAGTGTTAAAGGAATAAAGTTGAATTTCTAATTTTTTTATAAATATTTTTAAAAAAAATAACTAAGTCTATTTTCATCAAAAAGTTAAGGTATTTTTGCAAATAGTCATTAAAGTTAAATTTGTAAATTGATATCAAATTTAAAGTATAAATGAAATTTCCCTATATATATATTGTGATTTTTTCTTTAAACCACAAAGGTGTAACAAGTCATGACTACTCGGTTGATCTTTCTCTTGAAAAGAAAAATCAACAAGAAGTCAATATTCGTGAAACAACTAAGCCGAGCAAAACATAGAAGAGAAAAAAAAACATTCACTACTACTATAGATCTTAACTGTTGTTACATAGCTTATTATTAAATCAGAACAATTAATAAATAAATTAAAAAAATGTTGTGGCTACAAGGCACCAGAGGCCTTTTGCAGAAACGTGAGTGTATATATACCTATGTTCCTTGGCTCACAAGAAAACCTGAGAATGCCAGAAACAGAAAGAGACATGTTGTTTCAATCGTCCTCAGTGATGACCTTGAAGATGAAATCACGGAAACGTCTAGAGTATAGCCTCGGATCAACAGCTGAGATTGAAGTAGGATCGTACTGGATGCTCTTGTAAGCGTGTTCAAGTTTCTTGCTGATGTCGTAATCTTGAAGAATGTCTATGATCCCGAAGATCATGACAACCTCGTAGTACTCTCCTGTTGGTTCCCCAACTAGCTCATACTCGCTCCTTCTCATTGTTCTCTCTGCTCGAGCCGGCATGTTTCCTCCAAGTCTGATACTAGCCCACCTTTGCAAATAATAATAAACCCATTTCTTAGAACTCCAAAAAAAAACAAAAACAAGTTTCTAAGTATGAGTTTGTGTGTGTTTTACCTTGTGGGGTCAGATAGAAGTTGATCCACGTCTGCTCTGGAGAGACGAGGAGCTGTTTCATCTTCAAACTCACCACTAGGCGTGCGAGCTCCAGAAGGAATCAGCTCTCCAGCCACTGATGCTTCTCTGAAATGAATCCCAACCAGAAGACTGTAGTCCATGATTCTCTCTTGTTCTAGAAACTCGCAGTCTTTATCGACTTGTCTGAAAAAGAAACAACATTGGGCATAAGACTCATAACAAATATAACGGTGAAAAAGGTCAATGGTCTTCTTCTAACCTGATGAACTCTTGGTACCAAGCTTTTTGTAGTCTGAAAATGAAGTTGAGATCAAGATCTTTCAAGATTGTGTTTGAGTTGATTTCTGATTCAGGTTTATCTGTTGTACGTCCAAGAGATGATCCTTTAAGATCAAAGCGTCTGTGGACAGAGTACTCAGAACAGAATAGGTTTCCCATAATAACGAACCGCACCTGCAATTGTTTTTTCATATTTTAATTTAGCACTGCTTGAATAAGAAGACAATTTGAGCATTCACTGTAATCATCTTCTTACCTTCTTTTGGATTGTCCCAGTCAACTTTACACAGTGGAGACCGTAGAATCTAATCACCAAAGTGTTCTCAAATGCTCTAACATGGTTGTAATACGCTGCAAGCATTCTTAGAAGCACCTGCATCATAATAATCCCATAAAGAAGTTAGTATGTGTATCAGCCACACACACACGCTTCACCTGGTAACTTTAACTTACTTTAGTTTCAGACTTCTTCATTGTCTTTATCATATAACGATCATCATTTGTTAGGTAAAAAAAACTTCCACTTTTACCAGGTGATGATAGCTCCCTAAGGGCATCATTACCACAGATTGACAACATGTACTCAGCTGGGTCTACTTTGAATAGCTTCCTCAAGCTCCTGGAGATATATATAAAATTAGCATAAAAAAGTGTAAGAACAATTGGACCAATGAGAACTAGTGTAGAGAGGTTAATTAGTGTGATGGTTTCTCACCTAAAAACTAATGGGCAATAGTCTTTCCATTTGAATTCACAAGATTGATGAGGAGGTGTGTATTTGGTCCCCTCTGGTGGAAATCTTGTCCATACTTTCTCCTTTGGATCAAAAGCTGAATGCTTAAGATCAAGAGACACAACAGGAGCTTGCTTTCCGACAGCATGTCTGCTTAAACAAAATCATAAGACATCAACAAAGCTTCCTTTGTTATAACATGTTAGGAGGTAAAGTGAGATAAGGTCTGTTCAAATTAATTTTAGGTCATGTTCAGAAACAATATTAACAGTATATTTGAAAAGTAATAATACAGTTTTAAAAGCTAACTAGAATTTGATCCGCGCCCCTGCGCGGATGTTTGATTTAACTTATGTTCAATGTAAACTTATAAATCGTTGGTTTTATAAAAAATTCCATGTATATGTTTTATGTTTTGTAATTTACATATATAGTAGAATATATTATATTATAATATAGATGTTGATAATATTTTTTTATTTGTACATAATATTATATTAAAAAAGTATAACTTGATGCAATTTGATGTAATTGTATTATTCATATATTAACTTTTTATTTTTTGTTAATTTATTTTGAAATTAAACAACATACTAAAAATATTTAATGGTCAGTATATAAATATCAATTTGTTAAGATAAGTTTTGGAATTGTAATTATTTAATTTAAATTTATTTTAATGCGGTGGCAGAATCTGTAAATAAAAAGAAATACAAAAAAGAAGTACTTAATTTATTGTAAATACAAAGGCTAAGTTTGTAAATAAAAGAAAGTTTTTTTTATACTGCTATCTATATAACCAAATAGTTCTCATTTATATTGTTATCCATGTTTCCAAACAGTACCAAAATGTATCTTTTTATTTGTACATAATATTATATTAAAAATGTATAACTTTATGCAATTTGATATAACTGTATTATTCATATATTAACTTTTTATTTTTTTGTTAATTTATTTTGAAATGAAACAACATACTAAAACTATTTAATGATCACTATATAAATATCAATTTGGTTATAAGTTTTGGAATTGTAGTTATTTAATTTAAATTTATTTTAAATACAGTGGCAATATCTGTAAATAAAAAGAAATATAAAAAAAAAGTACTTAATTTATTGTAGATAAAAAGACTAAGTTTGTAAATAAAAGGAAGTTTTTGTTTATACTGCTATCCATGTATCCAAACAATTATTATTTATATTGTTATATATGTTTCCAAACAGTACCAAAAGGTACTTTAGTTTTAATAATATAGATAACTCCACTTATACATGTTTTAACTTTATTTTGAAATTACATGCCTTATTTTTAGAAATATAATTTAAAAACTAAAATTTTAAAACATAATTTGATATATTGATTTTTAAACATGTAAGAATTTCTTTTTTAGGGTTTGTCATGTTCAACTGTTTCACTTACACATGCTAAAATACAAAGGTCCCAACTCTTGAGTGAGATAGTTACCTGATTCCAAGCTGTAGATTGAGCATAAGTTCGTAATTCCTATGACCTTTCGATATTGTGTCGCCTTGCTTCTTCCCTGCCCTTGGCAATCTCATAGGCACAGGGCTAGGTTTCAAGCTCTGAATGAATCCTTCGGCCTCAAGTCTCATTATTTCAGCATCCAAGTCTCTTCTTGTGGTGGAATCAATATCAGCAGCACCTTCACCACTTTCACTTCCCCACATATTCATCTTCTCAAACGCTCTATCTAAACCAACACTTACCCTCCCATCAACAGAGATCCTCCTCGGCTTCTCTACACGCTTGGATGAGTTCCACACAGAGAGCTTCTTCTGTGAAGGCAAAACAGGAACTCTCTCTCCACTGCAAATCTTGTACTCACTCAGACTATTAAACACTTCTTTAGGATCCCATTCAAGATTCTCTTCCTTCCCTGATGGATAATAAGTACCGTTCATTTCTTCAGGTTCTTGAGACCAATGACCAACGTAGAAGCTCCCATCATCCCACTTGAACGTCCCATTGCCACTAGGGAAACCATCATCCCAATACCCGTCGTATCTACTACCATTTGTCCAAACAAAAGTACCTTTGCCACATATCATACCGTTCTTCCACTCCCCAATGTAATAACTCTCATCTCTCCAACGATACTTCCCTTGAGCTTCTTGCAAACCTCTCCTCCATTCACCATCATAGACATCTCCGTTTGCAAAACTCTTGATCCCATGTCCATGTTTTAGGTTCATCACCCACTGACCTCTATAAGTATCTCCACTAGGGCCTGTATAAGTACCAACCCCATCCATGTATCCGCTTTTGAACTCACCTTCATACGTTGCACCAGAAGGCCAACCAAACTTCCCTTTCCCCATAGTCTTCCCGTTGTACCACTCACCAATGTACATGCAACCATCTGTCCATAGATACTTACCGTGTCCGTGTGGGAAACTATCATACCATTGACCTGTGTAATAGTCTCCGTTGGGAAGTACTCTCTCTGCATGGTAGAGTTCCCCTACGCTGCTTCTATTAGTGCTGGTCTCATCATCATTCTCCTCCGTTGTAGTAGCTTCATCATCTGTTTGTGGAGCTACCGATACCGTCCCGAAAATGCTGTTTGCTCGTTTCTTGGCTTGTTGGGTCTTTCTCACCGTCACCTCCCAAGCTTTTAGAACACAGCCTTGTTCCTTGCTCATTTTGTTTTTCTTCATAGAACAAACCTTAAGAAACCCTAATAAAACATTTTATTTTCTTGTCTAAACAACAAATCCTATAGATGTACACATACACAAGATCATGAAACCCTAAGAAAGTATAATCTTTTTTAACACATTTGACTTCCTGTCTCCATTGTTTATTGGATCATATGAAAAGAGAGTTTATTTTTTCTTTGAGGTTGCAACATTTTCGGAGTGAGTGCTTTCTCTTAACGATCACCAAAACCTAACAAAGAACTAGAGAGATGAAACTAACTAGTATACAAAAGAGTTAAAGGGATGAAAACAAAACATCTCTCCGATATTTCATCTTCTCTTGTTAATTTATCTTTTAGCTAATTATGTCATTCAAAGAAGAAACCGTTCATCTCCTCAAACCACTAAATGCCTTCAAATTTAGAGAAACAAACAAGACTCATTTCTTTCTATTCTTGGCATTTTTTCCGAGTTTCCCTCTCAGAAGCTACATTTTCTTTCTTTTTTTGCTTAAAACAGAAGCTACATTTTCTTAAAATTTAAATCAATACTATTAAAAAAGAAGCAATATTTATCTACTTGCAAGTAGTCTATGTTGGACCATAAAATTTATTTAATTTCCTATTTATTCTTCTACAACTAACTTAGTTATTAATAATATACATTATATATAATCAATTATTTTAATATTTTCAAAAAAGATATCTAAAAATATATTCTTAAGTATTTTTTCCTAAGATAAGATTTTAGTAATATCTATGAATATCTTTTATTTAAAATATAAATATTTTTTTTAATATTTACTTTTAAATAATAAAATTCATAATTAATATTAAATATAATTATAAACAAATAATAATTTATTTTTCATTTATATAATAAGAAATAAATTTTCTATAATATTTGTATATACATAATTTATATTCATAATTGAATTACTACAGCAGTTAATAAATATAAATTAACTTAATTCATTTACCAACTATTTTATAAATTATAAAATAACAAAATAAAATATATACATGTACTTACAACATACTTCAACTTATTAAAAAATATATCAAAGTACGATATCTAAGCTAATAAATAATTTCATAAGTTAATATACATATTTAAATTAAAATATAAAAAAACAATTTAATATATTTATCAAATATAGGACGAGTAAAATGACAATATTTAATCTGCATAATAATTCTGAAAAATAAATATAATAAAATAAATTTTTACCATAATAAAAAATAAAAGTTGTATTATAAATTAAAGTTTTAAAATATAAATAAAATTTGATACGAGGTAGGTTATATAAAGGGATAATTTGTTAATTACTTTATTAACAGTTTGAAATTTGAAAATTACCCTTTCTATTTTGGTTTTTGAAAACTTCACTTTACTCAATGTGGATTGACATTTTTATCCATACTAGATATTCAAATAATTAAAATATAAATTCAAAATTAATAATATTATAATAATTATTAATGTTTAAGATAAATATGTGTTAAAAATTATGTTATTTTACCAATTAAATTTTTTAAATAACAAAGATATTCTTAAATAAATAAATTTTGTTTTGTTTTGAATTTATCATGAAATTTAAATGAATTTTATTTTTCTTAACCTTATATAAACAAATTACATTTTCTCTGCAAAATATTCATTCTTCCTAGAAGTTAATTATTTACCAAGTAAGTTCTTTATGACTACTCACATTTGTTATAATTTGTTTGATTATCAATGTTAGCGTTAAATTTTAATTCCCTACATCGACTTGTTCTATTTTTTATTTTCATACTTGGAGTAAAAAATATTGATTCATAATAAGACTTGTTCTTTTTGTTTACAAACTCAATAACGAATGCTTTAGATTTTATA
>CAJHQQ010003573.1:0-41445 GCA_905132885.1 Moricandia moricandioides
TTCCTCTCTGTAATATTCGTCGTACTTGAGATAAGCTGTATTGTAACTAAAATTGCCATGGTAGGGGTGGGCTTGTGCGGAAGTGTGAGTGTCGATCGATGCGATAGGGTGGGTATCGATCAATTGTTGAACTATATTGCTGTCGATCGATGTGGGGGGTTGAATGTACGTCGATGCTCCTTCATCAGATTCCTCACCGAACTTGTAATTGCAGAAACATGTGGCCACAAGTTCTGCATTATTGCACAATTCTGTGAGGGTATGCTTATTCTTATAAATCTCATAATACACATTATGATCTATCAAGGAAAGCACAACCTGTTTATTTTCATGTGACAAATGGCTCCTACGGTGGCCATGAAAGCTCTTCCAAGTAGCAAAGAGGAGTAACAATTGATCTGTATGTCCATCACATGAAAGTCTATCGGATTAAGACGTCCTGAATTTGTAGTGGGATATCTCTGCATATCCCCCATGAATCGACTCTAGAGGCAATCCCACAAAAATGGAAAGAGTAGCTGGAAGGTTTGATTCTCATATTAACTTCTTTGTCATAGCTCGCGGGTATGATCCTCACTGATGATCTAGTGTCACAAAGGGCGTGTTGGAAACTCATGGCCCTTGACCAGACACGGCACTAACAACTTCCCTGGATCACACTTCTTCTTCAAAATAGTTCTAGGATTTTTCCTAGGATGACACTTGGTAGCGTTATCAAACCTCCATAGGCTCTGATGCATTCATCTTCTGTTCTGAAGTTGTCGTGTGAGTGAAACCCTTGTGTTGAACTCGTTTTGTCACTGGTCTTCGCATTGATTGTACAATCTTGCGTGCGCTCGAACGACGCATCTGCCATGCTATTCCCGATCTGTCAAGCTCAGACCGGAACCATCCATCGCATTCTCAGTAACTTGTGTCGATCGATGTCTGTTGGCGCTGCTAACGACTCGGTTTCCTATCTGAACCCACTCTTTATCCTGAGGCTTTTATCTCTTCCTCACTTCGTACCCATAAATAATCATCGATCACATCATTAGACGTGATGTTTTAAGTCCAGTTCCTAACCATAGCGTACGTATTTCGTTAAGGACTTACGCTCGCCTAAGCTACTATGAATTTCCAGCTTCCCCACACGGGTGTCGAGATCTTTCGATCTTGTATTAAGGTGGAGTGTATGCAGGTAATCTAACTCTCATTGAATGTCCACACAGTCATCCTCTGCTTTCCCTCCAGTACTTTTCTCAACATAAATCGACCCATGAGCCTTCTGATTGGCTCTGCAGAAAATCTCACTGCCCTTTAGCAGCTTGCGGCTATTAGCTTGCATGATGAGCAAATGCAGATCTGCTTCTGCTTTTCTTTATCAAGGGATTCACAGCACCATGATCGTCTATCCTTTTCACATGCTGCATACGCGAGATGACCGTCTAAGCGTCTATGCACAGTCTCCAATTCCTCATTCTGAACCACATTATAGGCGCAACCATTGAAGATCCGCTCTGCTGTCGTCGATTGCTGCCGGATGAGATGTTTGTACGATCGATGCTAAGTGATTCACAGTGGTCGATCGATGCTAGAGTTCTGATTCTTGGATCGATGCTGTACCTTATACGAAGTGTCATCGATGCTTAAATGTATGCGTAGAATCGATTCTTGTCTGTCTTTCGCTTTGAGATTGGTACGCCTCGAGTTTCTGCGGGTCCTGAGAATAGTAATTCTTGTCCTTTATTGCTCCTGGTACTCTTTTGCCATGCACCTGAAATTACACAAGGAAAAAGAAAATAAGTAACTGAAAGTAAAAACAAACTAGAATAAACCCTAGAAACTTAAAATCTACATGTGATCAATGTTTCCCGGCAAACAGTGCCAAATTTCTACATGCGGTGTTCTTCTACTGTTCTAGCATCAAGGGTATAATATCCTAAACAATTAACTATCAAAATAAACGCTATTCTAAACACACAGAAATCAATACTCTTTCCAAGCAGGAGATAAGGTGTAGCTTTCCTAAGATGGATGCTTCACATTCTAAGTGGTTAAATGTCATATCAGGTATTATAATCTCTAATGCACGAGTGTGAGGGTGGCCTAATCTAGCATGCCAAGTAGTGCTATCACACACATATGAGTTACTGATCATGCATAAATGAGAAGGAGAAGATAGTTTAGAAGGCTTAGTCTTTTGGAGATGGTATAAACCACCCTGGGTGTTTCCTTTACCAATCACCTTCCCTGTCTTAAGGTCCTGAAACTCAACATCATTAGGCCTGAAAACCACTTGACAATTCATGTCAACTGTGGCCTTTTTTACAGAGAGAAGGTTAAAAGCAAAACTAGGCATATAGAAGGCAGTGGATTCTCTATCAAATAACTTAAGGTTCCCTATTCCTTCTATCTTGACCTTATCTTCATTGGCTATTATTACATTCCCTAAGGCAGGCCTAACATCACTAATAAGATTCCTATCACTAATCATATGATGACTAGCTCCTGAATCTATTATGATTGGCTTAGAGATTATAGAATGTGCACCAGACTTTCTAGAGGAGATAATGGCTTTGGCTGCTTTGATCAGTGGCTCTATATCACTCATCCTGATGGGACCATCATTGATCACTGCCTTGTTCCAATCTTTTCCTCCATTAGATTCACTCATGAGAGCAGAATACATGGATTTTCCTTCCAAGACTTCTTTCTCAACTTCCTTTAGCTTGTTGGCGTCAGGTTTGCTTTCGAGATTGGTGAGCTTGGTTCTTCTATTGTCTCCATATACCAGCCACGTCGTATCCTTCTTCTTATGCATATAACTTCTATGATGAACCAGTTTCCTCTCTTTCTTGAAAAGTTTGTGAGCTCGTTGTTCTCTTTGGATCAGAGAACACACCTCCTCTAAGTTTGGAAGCTTGGATTCTCTTAGGATATGCTTTATAAGCTGGTTGTAAGATGGATTGAGATTCAAGAGAAGACTAAAAACCTTGTCTTGTTCATATCTTTCCCTTATGACCTTTGGATCTAAGGAGAAAGGTCTAAGCACATCAAGCTCTGCCCATAAGCTTCTGAACTTGCCAAAATAATCATTGAACTCCACTTCCTCCTGGCTCAGGTTGTTGATAATCCTCTTGACTTCAAATACACGACTCAGGTTGGAGAGATTCCCATAAACAATTTGCAGACTTTCCCATAGATCCTTGGAGGTTTCACAGTGTGAGTAAGCCTCCAAAATTGATTCATAGAGAGAGTTATGGATGATCTCAAGTGCTTGTTGGTCTTCTCTGACCCACTTATCTTCATCCTTCAGACTAATTGCCTGACCATCCTCTTGAGTCATCCTCTTTGAAGCTTCTGCCTTCATGATATGACTGTCCCAAAGTCCATGACTTCCTAAGGTAACTCTGGCCACTCTTGACCATAGTAAGTAGTTAGTACCCTCAAAGGTTACTGAAATCAAATTTCTTCTTTCAATTTCCATGGTTTGATTTCTTTTATCCACTGGATAATAGAATGAAGAACACATAAATTTTAAGATGAAAAACAGAGTAGATTTGCGGAACAAAATGAGGTTGAGGAGATTAAAGCTTTGATACCATGTTAGAATTGAGAAAGTATGAAGAGAATAGTTGAGTTTAGGTGAGATTTGGGTGAAGAACAATGAAGAACAGAGTAAGAACAAGAAAATTAGTTTCTGGACAGTTTAGAGAGAGGGAGGAGAGAGAGTGACGAATTTTAAGATTGAGAGAGAGAAGGGAGATTATTCTCCTTGATTCTATTACTTGCTTGCACATTACATATATAGAGGGTTCAGAGAGAGAGAAAGGATAGTGACTGAAATAATAAACAAAGAGAAACAATATAAAATGATTTGTCTGGTTGCAGAGAAAGGGACAGCTCCTAACAGCTCTTTCTTCTTAACCAGAGCATGTGACTCTTCCCAATTTGAATTCAAACCTGGTCAAACTCTCTCCCAACGGTTCCTTTGCTCCTGGACACCTTCTGGTCGAGTTCCCACAGTTATCTTGCCTCCCAAGGCAAGTTAGGTTAGAGTTGATTACTTGCGATCCAAGACTGTACGGACAGACTTATTTCTCAAGTATCCCGAGCACATGCTTCTCTTGATCTCTTTGGCTTCTCTTTCCCATCCTCTTCTTATCAATGATACTTGGTATGAAAGTGAACTCCCAAAGGGAAAGAAAATTGTGTCAAGCAAGTGGGTGTTCACTATCAAGTTTCTACCAAATGGCAAGGTGGAGAGGTGCAAAACAAGACTAGTTGCAAGAAGTTTCACTCAGACTTATGGAGAGGATTATATTGATACATTTGCACCAGTAGCCAAGCTGCATACAATTCAGATCATCCTATCAGTTGTAACAAATTTGGAATGGGAATTGTGGCAAATGGATGTCAAGAATGCTTTCCTTCAAGGAGAGTTGGAAGATGAAGTCTATATGCACCCACCTCCTGGTTTAGCGAAGCTGGTCAAACCCGGAAATGTCCTAAGACTCAAGAAAGCAATCTATGGACTGAAGCAATCTCCAAAAGCATGGTACCACAAACTGAGTACTACACTGAATGGAAGAGGCTTCAAGAAATCAGAAGCAGATCACACCTTGTTTACTCTCTCTGGTCCAAGAGGGATTGTAGTCATCTTGATCTATGTAGATGATATAATCATCACAGGCAGTGACAAAGAAGGCATCAAAGAAACTAAGGTATTCCTAAAGTCTGTTTTTGATATTAAAGATTTAGGTGAACTCAAGTACTTCCTTGGGATTGAAGTATGTCGCTCTAAAGAGAGGCTCTTCTTATCCCAAAGGAAGTACACACTTGATCTTTTAACTGAGGCAGGAAACCTTGGAGGAAGACCAGTCAAAACACCTCTGGAAGAAGGCTACAAAGTACTTAGAGAGGGGGAGTGTAACACCCGTCTCCTCCTCTCTTGAGAACGGCGTGTTACTACCGGTACAAAATCAAATTAAACCGATTTATAAAAATATCAAATAACATATATTAAAATATTTAATAAAATAAAAGCGGGATAAATCATTTTTAAATTTAGAAACAAAAATAAAATATACACAAGATGAAACATTTTTCTAACATTTAATAACCATAATAATTTATAACGAAAATTCGTATAAAACCGAATGAAAACCGTTATAAAATACGACGATCCCCAAGACACCAAACTGTCTAGATATCCAACTACTCGTCATGCTCACCTGAAAGGGGAAGAAAGAGGGGGTGAGCAACAGGGAAGTCGCTCAGTGAGGTATGGGATGCTAGACACGCAAACCGCTGACATGAGTAATAGAACTCCCACTATGGAAGTTTAGCTCTAACATGAACAAACACGATGCCTAGGGCATCACACAAAACAACCAATGCGATGATAGCGTATAGCTACTCCATACACCCCGCATTTCCTCATAAGGATATACATACTCTGCGTCGCTAGTACAGTATGTCTCTGTACCCCCGCCCATAACCAATCTGCATCAGATGCAAACGTCTCTGCACCATGCACCACACAACAATCTGCTTCGATCGTCCAAACGTCTCCGAACCCCCACCCACCACATATGCGTCGATAGCTCAGGCATCCCTGAACCCCCGCCCACCACACATAGTCCCTACTGAATATATATATATATATATATATATTTATATATCATCAATTAACATCACACAACCCAATCACAGTTGAATCCTCTAGACCCCTAATTCCGGTTTACAATGAATTAACTAACTACCAATCACGACTCAAACAAGCGGATCATGCTTCGAAATCTAAACTACAATAGGAAAAATTCTACACCGGTACGAGATTTACGGAATAGACCCTCACCTTAGCCATAACTGGTATTAGATAAACCGAAGACCCCATGATCGCAGGTACAAGGAATGTGGTCACATGACGAAAATGTGAACCAAAGCGAGTGACCATGGTGGTTCCTATAATGATGCCACATAGACCAACACACGTTCAACATGGAAACATCATTACAAAAATGAATAAACGGATTATCTCATAGATCATTAGTAATGGAGATTGCTTGTGGCATAAGAAACAACAAAAGATCCACATAACCTTCTCGGGAAAGTTTTGGCTCGCCGGATCCACAGCTCCGGGGACATGACTGGCTAGCCAGCGGCTGCGGCTGATGGTCGTGTGGATCGGCACCGGTGATTCTAAGACGTGACGGCTCCGACTTCACCTCTTCTCCTCGTCTCGGTCACGTTCTCCGTCTTCACGGATCTGCTACATGCGTCACCATGACGGTATAGGACGAGGTATGAATACAAGGCTACTACTCCAGTGGTGATGACTCGCCGTGGTGATGGACGGAACGACAAAGAGAACACCTATTCTTTTAACACACGATCATAGAAGGTATGAAGTGGTGAAGCTATGGAAAAGAAAAGAAGCCACTACAAAGAGAACAATGGTGGCTGCTATATTTTCTTTTCGAGAGAAGAGGAGATACCACTATATATATAATTAGGTATAGGATACTTCACGTACAACTAAAATTAATAAAAACTTAACTGGTTATTAAAATAAATTTGTTTGGTCCAAGAAATAATTAAAACAATTAAAATCGGTTTAGAAATCGGGTCGTTACAGGGAGTTTGAGGACAAACCATATGAGGATGTGAAGCAGTATAGGAGAATGGTTGGAAAACTCATTTATCTAACCATTACAAGGCCAGACATTTGCTTTGCAGTGAACCAAGTCAGTCAACACATGCAGACGCCTAATGTTCACCCTTGGAACATGGTTGAGAGGATCATGAGGTACTTAAGGAAGGCTCCTGGTCAAGGTGTATGAATGGGGTGTAATGGAAGTACAGAAAATGTGGGATACTGTGATGCTGATTGGGCAGGAGATAGGGTTTATAGGAGATTAACTACTGGTTATTGCACATTCATTGGAGGAAACTTGGTGACTTGGAAGAGCAAGAAGCAGAAGGTTGTGTCATGTTCAAGTGCTGAGGCAGAGTATAGGGCTATGAGAAAGCTCACCAATGAGTTGATATGGATCAAGGGATTGCTTGGGGACTTGGGGATCGAGACTAAATCACCAATCACAATGCATTGTGACAATCAAGCTGCTATTCACATTGCCAGCAACTCAGTCTTCCATGAAAGGTGTTGAGATGAAGCAATAAGAAGCAAGAGATAATCAATTGGTTTGGATTAAACGAGGATTCAAGATAACTTGGGAGTCAAGGCTGTCCGTACAATAGCTTTAGTACAATCTTGACCAATACCTAACCTGCAAGGCAAGTAACAAAGTCAGCTTGACCATAATAATATTATTAATGTAACGACCCTAATCCGGGTTTCTTTTCTAAACCGATTTGTTTTGTTCCATTTCAATAATAATTATTTTATCTTTTATTTCACCTAAACCAATTGGTTTGGGTTCAATTAATTATCCTATAAACCAAACTCTTGTTTTGTCGTGAAGGTATATATATAATTATATGTATTCCCTTCCTCCCGAATGACCTAGCCGTCACATCTCGTGAATGTTGTGGTCTCTCACCACTTCCAAGCAGCTTGTTCATCTCTCCCTTTTGGCTTCTTCTTCTCTTCTTACTTTGCTTAATCCCCTCTTCATGTTCATCTTAGTTTCTTGTCATCACCGGAGAGGGAAACTTATCAACCATCATCACTAGCCACCACCGCAGCGCCTCTCCATCTGATCGCCACCGGATCCATTGTAGCTAATCTCCATGGAGCCATGTAACGGAGCTGAGACGTGGAGAAGAGATGAGCGATTCCGGAGCAACCGTGTCTCACCACCACTGTCACGGACCCACACAGCCATCAAATGTGACTCGCCAGAGACGCATCCCATGCCACCAGAGACCAGGATCCTTCACGTTGGAGTCAATCGATGGGGTTAACGTGAATCTTATGCGTAGCTTGTCTGACAAGTAATCATTCTTAAACATATTTTAAGAACTTCTTCCCCGTACGTTTATTGTTTCTAATATGCCTTTGTGTGTCTCTGATTTTCCATGAGTTGATATCCACTAAGGTGGAGATGATCCGAGTGATTTGTAAAGCCGCTAGTGTTCCTTGACAATCAAGTCATTTCATTATTTCTTATCCATTATCTACTCTCCGATCTTGGACAAGGTGAGGGCTATTCCCAAATTTCTCGTACACGGCTTAGGATTTTGAATAAACATAATTTATTTCTAATATGTTCCGTCTTCGTGAATTGAGTCTATTAGAGTTTGTTTGTCTAGTTATTAGGTTCTCTGTTAAACCGGATATAAGGTGTTAGAGGGTTCAACATTGCTTGTTCTTTGCTAATTGTTATTAAATATATATATATATATATATATATATATATAATTATAAATATTTGTTGAGAATTGAGGTGAAAGGTTGTGGTCGACTATGGAGACGTACTTCTGTAGGGCGGTTTGTGACCAGTGTGTTTTGTGAGATGTCGTGGCACAACATAGTCGACCTGTTGTTGCCACGGCTGTAGGTCGATAAATCGTCTTCGGGCGTGTGTTACCGAGCACATATTCGGCGTTGTTTTGTGAGATGCTGTGGCAACAGCGTAGTCGACCTGTTGTTGCCACGGCTGTAGGTCGATAAATCGTCTTCGGGCGTGTGTTACCGAGCACATATTCGGCGTTGTTTTGTGAGATGCTGTGGCACAGCGTAGTCGACCTGTTGTTGCCACGGCTGTAGGTCGATAAATCGTCTTCGGGCGTGTGTTACCGAGCACATATTCGGCGTTGTTTTTGGCCTGTTAGTGGGCAGCGGGTGTGTATCTCGCTAGGACCATTGTTTGTTCTTTGGGTACTTTAGGTACCGTGTTTGTTACGTGTTAAAAGTAAATTATATTTATTCAGAGTGTTATAACCGGGTCCATGGACTTCGGGTTTAGCTTCCCATACCTCACTGAGTGACTCCCCTGTTGCTCACCCCTCTTTTCCCCCTTTCAGGTGAGCATCACGAGTAGTCGGATATCTGGACGGTTTGGTGTCTTTGGGATCTTCGTATTTTATTTTGGTTTTATTCGATATTTCCATTTGTAATATTTCGGTTTTCTAAATTTAAAAATAATTTATCTGCTCTTATTTTATTAAATGTTTCAATATTTTATTAGATATTTTCATAAATCGATTTAATTTGATATTTTACATAAGTAACACGCCGTTCTCGAGAGAGGAGGAGACGGGTGTTACAATTTGGTATCAGAGCCAGGTTCCGTCCCGGCTCCGACCCGGGATGGCGATCTGTGGGGACTCATTTTCAACAATTTTCTATGCTTTCTAGGGATCAGGAATTTTCCAAAAAAAAAAAAAAAGGTTTACACCATTCGTCGAGTATCATTCGGTTAGTTGTTAGCGTTATTTTAATTCATTTTTGCAGGAGAAGATTCAATTTCTTTTTATTTCCTTTTTCTTTCATATCGTATTTTTTTTTCTTTCCGTCAATCCCGTTGAAGTTCTTCTCGAATTTCTTCTTAGAATTCGGGACGAATTCCAGTTAAGTGGGAGAGAATTGTAACGACCCTAATCCGGGTTTCTTTTCTAAACCGATTTGTTTTGTTCCATTTCAATAATAATTATTTTATCTTTTATTTCACCTAAACCAATTGGTTTGGGTTCAATTAATTATCCTATAAACCAAACTCTTGTTTTGTCGTGAAGGTATATATATAATTATATGTATTCCCTTCCTCCCGAATGACCTAGCCGTCACATCTCGTGAATGTTGTGGTCTCTCACCACTTCCAAGCAGCTTGTTCATCTCTCCCTTTTGGCTTCTTCTTCTCTTCTTACTTTGCTTAATCCCCTCTTCATGTTCATCTTAGTTTCTTGTCATCACCGGAGAGGGAAACTTATCAACCATCATCACTAGCCACCACCGCAGCGCCTCTCCATCTGATCGCCACCGGATCCATTGTAGCTAATCTCCATGGAGCCATGTAACGGAGCTGAGACGTGGAGAAGAGATGAGCGATTCCGGAGCAACCGTGTCTCACCACCACTGTCACGGACCCACACAGCCATCAAATGTGACTCGCCAGAGACGCATCCCATGCCACCAGAGACCAGGATCCTTCACGTTGGAGTCAATCGATGGGGTTAACGTGAATCTTATGCGTAGCTTGTCTGACAAGTAATCATTCTTAAACATATTTTAAGAACTTCTTCCCCGTACGTTTATTGTTTCTAATATGCCTTTGTGTGTCTCTGATTTTCCATGAGTTGATATCCACTAAGGTGGAGATGATCCGAGTGATTTGTAAAGCCGCTAGTGTTCCTTGACAATCAAGTCATTTCATTATTTCTTATCCATTATCTACTCTCCGATCTTGGACAAGGTGAGGGCTATTCCCAAATTTCTCGTACACGGCTTAGGATTTTGAATAAACATAATTTATTTCTAATATGTTCCGTCTTCGTGAATTGAGTCTATTAGAGTTTGTTTGTCTAGTTATTAGGTTCTCTGTTAAACCGGATATAAGGTGTTAGAGGGTTCAACATTGCTTGTTCTTTGCTAATTGTTATTAAATATATATATATATATATAATTATAAATATTTGTTGAGAATTGAGGTGAAAGGTTGTGGTCGACTATGGAGACGTACTTCTGTAGGGCGGTTTGTGACCAGTGTGTTTTGTGAGATGTCGTGGCACAACATAGTCGACCTGTTGTTGCCACGGCTGTAGGTCGATAAATCGTCTTCGGGCGTGTGTTACCGAGCACATATTCGGCGTTGTTTTGTGAGATGCTGTGGCAACAGCGTAGTCGACCTGTTGTTGCCACGGCTGTAGGTCGATAAATCGTCTTCGGGCGTGTGTTACCGAGCACATATTCGGCGTTGTTTTGTGAGATGCTGTGGCACAGCGTAGTCGACCTGTTGTTGCCACGGCTGTAGGTCGATAAATCGTCTTCGGGCGTGTGTTACCGAGCACATATTCGGCGTTGTTTTTGGCCTATTAGTGGGCAGCGGGTGTGTATCTCGCTAGGACCATTGTTTGTTCTTTGGGTACTTTAGGTACCGTGTTTGTTACGTGTTAAAAGTAAATTATATTTATTCAGAGTGTTATGACCGGGTCCATGGACTTCGGGTTTAGCTTCCCATACCTCACTGAGTGACTCCCCTGTTGCTCACCCCTCTTTTCCCCCTTTCAGGTGAGCATCACGAGTAGTCGGATATCTGGACGGTTTGGTGTCTTTGGGATCTTCGTATTTTATTTTGGTTTTATTCGATATTTCCATTTGTAATATTTCGGTTTTCTAAATTTAAAAATAATTTATCTGCTCTTATTTTATTAAATGTTTCAATATTTTATTAGATATTTTCATAAATCGATTTAATTTGATATTTTACATAAGTAACACGCCGTTCTCGAGAGAGGAGGAGACGGGTGTTACAATTAAGTGGTCTGAGGCTTCACGAAGAGCAGGGAGACGTTGGGAAGGTCAGGGAGAAGAACCCGAGGGAAGGTCACATGTGAGGTTGAAGAAGAGAGAGGATCAGACCTGTCACTTTCATCTGGTTGGCCTTGTCTAATTTGTCTTGTACAGAAGCCTTTGTTTAGTATTATCCTCTTTTTCTTTTTGTAATCATATTTCCCTATTTAAGGGATGGTCTTGGAACCAAATAAATGCAAGGAATCAACTCCTCATTATTCTTGTTCTCTCTCTACAATTCTGTCTCTCTCTCACACGAAATGTACCTCTCTCTCTCTTGTTCTTGCTGAGCTCTTCTCTATTCTTACATAAACTCTCTATAATTCTCTCATTCTTTCATGGTACTAGAGCATTAAGCTCTTGAGACCTTATTCTAACTCAACTTCCGCAAATCAAAACTATTTTCGCTCTGTTTTTACTCTGTTCTACAATATGTTCTTCTCTCTGTTTCCTCTCTATCCAGTTTCGAAATCTCTTGATAATCCATTTTTCTAAACATTCTACTTATCTGAGTTCTTAAGCTCTCTTTCAATTTCAAAAATTCTACTCTATTGTGTTCTGCAAGTTCATGAACTCTTCATCTTTATCCATCAGTCTATAGTTTTGTCCAGTGGATAAAAGAAAACCAACCATGGAAATGAAGATAAAGAGCATGATTCCAGTAACCCTTGAGTGGTCTAACTACCTGCTATGGTAAAAAGTGGCCAGAGTTTCCTTGGGAAGGCATGGACTTTGAGACAGCCACATCATAAAGGCTGATGCTTCAAAGAGGATGGCTCAAGAGGAGAAACAAGCAGGTGGTCTGAATAATGAAGACAAGTGGGTTCAAGAAGACCAGCTAACACTTGAGATCATTCACAGCTCTCTCTCGAATTCAATATTGGAGGCTTACTCACACTGTGAAACCGCCAAGGATCTATGGGAGAGCCTTAAAAAGGTTTATGGGAATTTCTCCAACCTAAGAAGAGTGTATGAAATCAAGAAGATTATCAACAACTTCAGCGAGGAGGAATTGGAGTTTAATCAATATTTTGGCAAGTTTAGGAGCTTGTGGGCAGAACTAGATACACTGAGGCTATTCTCAGTTGATCCAGATGTCATAAGAGAAAGATATGAACAAGACAAGGACTTCAGTCTTCTCCTGAATCTAAACCCATCCTACAACCAGTTGATTAAGCATGTTCTAAGGGAAGATAAACTTCCTGACCTAGATGGCGTGTGTGCTCTAGTTCAGAGAGAGCATACATCACACACTCTGTTTGCAAGGGAAAGGAAGCCATCTCCCAAGGATATACACAACAAGAATGGAAGGATGGTGTTGTTACCTGTGCAAAAGAAAGCTAAGAAAAGATATCTCAGGAAGAGAAAACAATCAAGCTTGGATATTTTCAGCTCTGGTGGAGTTAAATTCAAGGAGAACAACACACCATACCTAGAAGTGGGGCTTGAGGGTGCATCTATGTACTCATCACTTACCAGTGATTCCAAAGAAGGAATAACATGGAACCAGGCAGAGATCAATGATGGCCCTATTAGGATGAGTGATATTGAGCCACTGATCAAAGCAGCTAAGGCAATCATCTCCGCAAAGCAGTCTGGTACACATTCCCTTATCTGTAGGCCAATAATAATAGATTCCGGAGCTAGTCATCATATGATTAGTGATATGAATCTTATTAGTGATGTTAGACCTGCCTTAGGGAATATAATAATAGCTAATGGTGATAAGGTGAAGATAGAAGGAATAGGGAACCTTAAGATGTTTGATAAGGAATCCACTGCCTTTTATATGCCTAGTTTTGCTTCTAACCTTCTCTCAGTGAAAAAGGCCACGATTGACCTGAATTGTCAGGTGGTTTTTAGACCTAATGATGTTGAGTTTCAGGACCTTAAGACAGGGAAGGTGATTGGTGAAGGAAACAGTCAGGGTGGTTTATACCATCTCCAAAAGACTAAGCCCTCTAAACCCTCTACTCCTTCTCATTTATGCATGATCAGTAACTCATCTGTGTGCGATAGCACTACTTGGCATGCTAGACTAGGTCATCCTCACACTCGTGCATTAGATATCATTATGCCTGATATGTCATTTAACCACCTAGAATGTGAAGCATGCATCTTAGGAAAGCATTGCAAATCAGTTTTTCAAACATCTGACACTATCTATGAGAAATGCTTTGACTTAGTTCACTATGATGTTTGGACCTCACCTTGTATGTCTAGAGATAATCATAAGTATTTTGTTACATTTATAGATGAAAAATCAAAATTCACTTGGATTACTCTGCTGCCTTCTAAGGATCGTGTGTTAGAAGCCTTTATGAACTTTCAATCTTATGTCACTAACCACTTTAAGGCTAATGTGAAGGTACTGAGGTCAGACAATGGAGGAGAGTATACCAGTCATGCTTTCAAGAATCATCTGGCAAAACATGGCATAGTTCATCAAAAAAGCTGTCCTTATACTCCCCAGCAAAATGGAGTGGCTGAAAGGAAAAATAGGCATCTAATGGAGGTGGCTAGATCAATGATGTTCCATGAAAATGTTCCTAAGAGATTCTGGAGTGACGCTGTGGTCACAGCATGCTATCTAATCAACAGGATTCCTACCAAGGTGTTGAATGACATCTCTCCTTATGAAGTACTGAACCAAACCAGACCATCTATTCAACACCTTAGAGTGCTTGGATGCATATGCTTTGTGTTGATACCAGGAGAGCAAAGAAACAAGCTAGAGGCAAAGAGCATGAAGTGCATGTTCATTGGATACTCACCTACACAGAAAGGATATAAGTGCTACAATACTGAAACAAGGAGAGTACTTGTATCCATAGATGTAAAGTTTTTGGAAGGCAAAGGGTTTTATGCTGAGAAGAACTGGGATGATCTCAAAGATCTATCTCAAGCATCAGACAAGGTGAATAATCTGAGAATTATTATGGAAAATCTTGGCATCAGTCTATCAAAAGAACCTGAAAAAGTCAGGGAAGTTCCCAATCATGCTATAGAAGAGGATGAGGAAGATATTGGAGTCACTCATCCTGATCATGAGGGGGGGCAATAAGAATGGAGAGCCTGAAGTGCAAACACACCCTAAAGAGAACTCAGTAGCTCATGATCAAGATGAGATGCCATCGGAATCAGAAACTGAGACTCAAGTAGGCGAACCAAGTGAAACAAATGAGGCAGAACCTGATCAGATACAACCTTTGAGAAGGAGTACAAGAATCAAGAAACATGCTTCAAACTCGATCAATACAAGAGTTTACTTCAATGCTGAAGCTGTGGCTCATCCAATAAGTGCAGTATGCTCTCTTGCTCAATATCCGGAAGAGCATAAAGCCTTCATTGGGAAATTGGATCAGGAATACATCCCAAAATCTTATGAAGAGGCTATGCAACATGAGGAGTGGAGAGAATCTATTGGAGATGAGATCAATGCCATGATCAAGAATGATACATGGTTTGAAACTGAGCTCCCCAAAGGCAAGAAAGCTGTGAGACAAGCAGTGGAGCAGCAAGTCATTCTTCCATGCTACACTAGAAGTGAAGATCAACTAGCTAACATATTCACTAAGGCAGCTAGCAGCAAGGTTTGTGAGTTCATTCATCCAAAGCTTGGACTCATAGACCTCACATGTCACTGATCCTCTTGCCATGAATTGTTCTACTCTTTTTCCTTTGCTTGGTTTTTATCCCAAGTGGTTTTTCTCAAGTAAAGGTTTTAATGAGGGAATGCTTCATCGTGCCCAAGCTTGACCAGACCCTATGGTCAAGCTTGAGGGGGAGTGTTGAGATGAAGCAATAAAAAGCAAGAGATAATAAATTGGTTTGGATTAAACGAGGATTCAAGATAACTTGGGAGTCAAGGCTGTCCGTACAATAGCTTTAGTACAATCTTGACCAATACCTAACCTGCAAGGCAAGTAACAAAGTCAGCTTGACCATAATAATATGTTTAAGTGGTCTGAGGCTTCAGGAAGAGCAGGGAGACGTTGGGAAGGTCAGGGAGAAGAATCCAAGGGAAGGTCACATGTGAGGTTGAAGAAGAGAGAGGATCAGACCTGTCACTTTCATCTGGTTGGCCTTGTCTAATTTGTCTTGTACAGAAGCCTTTGTTTAGTATTATACTCTTTGTCTTTTTGTAATCATATTTCCCTATTTAAGGGATGGTCTTGGAATCAAATCAATGCAAGGAATCAACTCCTCATTATTCTGGTTCTCTCTCTACAATTTTGTCTCTCTCTCACACGAAATGTACCTCTCTCTCTCTTGTTCTTGCTGAGTTCTTCTCTATTCTTACATAAACTCTCTATAATTCTCTCATTCTTTCAAAAGGACCAAACACATTGAAGTAGACTGCCACAAGGTTAGACAAGCTGTGGAGAAGCAAATCATCTTACCTTGTTACACAAGAAGCGAAGACCAGCTAGCTGACATCTTCACAAAGGTAGCAAGCACCAAAGTCTGTGAGTTCATCCACTCTAAGTTGGGACTCACAGACCTCACTTCTCACTGACTCTCCTAACATGAAGGCTTCTATTCTTTTTCCTTAGTGTGTTTTTGTCCCACTAGGTTTTGCACACTAAGATTTTAATGAGGGAAGTTCTTCATGTTTCCAAGCTTGACGAGTCTCTATGTTCAAACTTGAGGGGGAGTATTAAGATGAAGAACCAAAGGGAAGCAATATAGATGAAGTATTGAGATGAAGAACCAAAGAGATATAAAAGAGACAATGAGAAGAAGTTCTCTGGATACTTGAGGTGGAAGTTAGTCTGCACAGTCTTGCTCTACAAGCTATCTACCATGACCTAACTTGCCTTGGGAGGCAAGGTAAGGATAGGTTTTGTGTACTATGACCGAAAGAGGGCAAGGAGACCTTTGGAGCTTTGTTTGATCAGTTTGAATTCAAATGGAGAGAGTCACATGTCTCTCTTAAGGAATAGAGCTGTTCATGACCTGTCACTATCCATGTGGTCCAGAGTCCTTATTTTATTGTTTCCTTTTGTTTCTTGTATATCTATATAATGTAATATCTCAGAATGAATGCAAGCAAGGAGAATTATCTCCCTTCTCTCTCTAATCTCTCATTTTCGTCACTCTCTCTCCTCTCTCTCTCTATACTGTCCAGAATCAAACTCTCTAGTTCCTCCTATGTTCTTCATTGTTCTTCAACAAAAATCTCACTAAAATCAATCATTCTCTTCTATTCTCCTCATATTATCACATTTCTAACACTTCATCATAAGTCCAATGATATTGATTCAAATTCAGGATGATCCTACACATATTTATGAGTTTAAATCAAGATTCTTACATCTAGATTCATTCTAGTTTGATTAGAATCAAGAAGAAATTCCCAAATCTCCAAACAGGGTAAATTTGAATCACTTCGGTTAAAAGTGGAATAACATCTTCATCATAACTCCTATGATATTGATTCAACTTCAGGGTGATTTTCCACTGATTTATGAGTCCAAATAAAGCTTCTTATATCTTGGTTCATTCTGGTTTGATTAGAATCAAGAAGAAATTGCCAAATCTCCAAACAGGGTATACTAGAGTCACTTCGGTTAAAAGTGGGATAGCTTCTTCATCATAACTCCTATGATCTTGATTCAAATTCAGGGTGACTCTACACTGATTTATAAGTCCAAATCAAGCTTTTACATCGTGACTCATTCTTGTTTTATTAGTATCAAGAAGATATTGCTAATTCTCCAAACAGGGTAAACTGGAGTCACTTCGGTTAAAAATGGGATAACTTCTTCATCATAACTCCAATGATCTTGATTCAAGTTCAGGATGATTCTACACCGATTTATGAGTTAAAATCAAGCTTCGTACATCTTGATTCATTCTGGTTTTGATTAGAATCAAGGAGAAATTGCCAAATCTCCAAATAGGGCAAACTGGAATCACTTCGGTTAAAAGTGGGATAACTTCTTCATCATAACTCCAATGATATTGATTCAACTTCAGGATGATTCTACACTGATTTATGAGTCCAAATCAAGCTTCTTACATCTTGATTCATTCTGTTTTGATTACAATAAAGAAGTAATTGCCAAATCTCCAAACAGGATAAATTGGAGTCACTTCGGTTAAAAGTGCGATAACTTCTTCATCATAACTCCTATGATCTTGATTCAAATTCAGGGTGATTTTAAACTGATTTATGAGTCCAAATCAAGCTTCTTACATCGTGATTCATTTTGGTTTTATTTGTATCAAGAAGAAATTGCCAAATCTCCAAACAGAGTAAACTGGAATCACTTCGGTTAAAAGTGGGATAACTTCTTCATCATAGCTCTTATGATCTTGATTCAACTTCAGGGTGATTATACACTGATTAATGAGTCCAAATCAATCTTCTTACATCGTGATTCATTCTTGTTTTATTAGTATCAAGAATAAATTGCCAAATCTCCAAACAGGGCAAACTGGAATCACTTCGGTTAAAAGTGGGATAACTTCTTCATCATAAGCCAATGATATTGATTCAACTTCCGGATGATTATACACTGATTTATGAGTCCAAATCAAGATTCTTACATCTTGATTCATTCTGGTTTGATTAGAATCAAGAAGAAATTGCCAAATCTCCAAACATGGTATACTGGAGTCACTTCGGTTAAAAGTGGGATAACTTCTTCATCATAACTCCTATGATCTTGATTCAAATTCAGGTTATTCTACACTTATTTATGAGTCCAAATTAAGCTTTTACATCGTGATTCATTCTTGTTTTATTAGTATCAAGAAGAAATTGTCAAATTTCCAAGTACGGCGAACTGGAATCACTTCGGTTAAAAGTGGGATAACTTCTTCATCATAACTCCAATGATATTGATTAAACTTCAGGATGATTCTATACTGATTTAGGAGTCCAAATAAAGATTCTTACATCTTGATTCATTCTGGTTTGATTAGAATCAAGAAGAAATTGCTAATTCTCCAAACAGGGTAAACTGGAGTCACTTCGGTTTAAAGTGGGATAACTTCTTCATCAAAACTCCTATGATCTTGATTCAAATTCAAGATGATTCTACACCAATTTATGAGTTAAAATAAAGCTTCTTACATCTTGATTCATTCTGTTTTTGATTAGAATCAAGGAGAAATTGCCAAATCTCCAAATAGGGCAAACTGGAATCACTTCGGTTAAAAGTGGGATAACTTCTTCATCATAACTTCAATGATATTGATTCAACTTCAGGATGATTCTACACTGATTTATAAGTCCAAATCAAGCGTCTTACATCTTGATTCATTCTGTTTTGATTAGAATCAAGAAGTAATTGCCAAATCTCCAAACAGGGTAAACTGGAGTCACTTCAGTTAAAAGTGGGATAACTTCTTCATCATAACTCCTATGATCTTGATTCAAATTCAGGGGGATTTTAAAATGATTTATGAGTCCAAATCAAGCTTCTTGCATCGTGATTCATTCTGGTTTTATTAGTATCAAGAATAAATTGCCAAATCTCCAAACAAGGCAAACTGGAATCACTTCGGTTAAAAGTGGGATAACTTCTTCATCATAAGTCCAATGATATTGATTCAACTTCAGGATGATTATATACTGATTTGTGAGTCCAAATCAAGATTCTTACATCTTGATTTATTCTGGTTTGATTAGAATCAAGAAGAAATTACCAAATCTCCAAACAGGGTAAACTGGAATCACTTCGGTTAAAAGTGGAATAACATCTTCATCATAACTCCTATGATCTTGATTCAACTTCAGGATGATTCTACACCGATTTATGAGTTAAAATCAAGCTTCTTACATCTTTATTCATTCTGGTTTTGATTAGAATCAAGGAGAAATTGCCAAATCTCCAAACAGGGTAAACTGGAATCACTTCGGTTAAAAGTGGGATAACTTCTTCATCATAGCTCTTATGATCTTGATTCAACTTCAGGGTGATTCTACACTGATTAATGAGTCCAAATCCAGCTTCTTACATCGTGATTCATTCTGGTTTTATTAGTATCAAGAATAAATTGCCAAATCTCCAAACAGGGCAAACTGGAATCACTTCGGTTAAAAGTGGGATAACTTCTTCATCATAAGTCCAATGATATTGATTCAACTTCCGGATGATTATACACTGATTTATGAGTCCAAATCAAGATTCTTACATCTTGATTCATTCTGTTTGATTAGAATCAAGAAGAAATTGCTAATTCTCCAAACATGGTAAACTGGAGTCACTTCGGTTAAAAGTGGGATAACTTCTTCATCATAACTCCTATGACCTTGATTCAAGTTCAGGATGATTCTACACCGATTTATGAGTTAACTCAAGCTTCTTACATCTTGATTCATTCTGGTTTTGATTAGAATCAAGGAGAAATTGCCAAATCTCCAAATAGGGCAAACTGGAATCACTTCGGTTAAAAGTGGGATAACTTCTTCATCATAAGTCCAATGATATTGATTCAACTTCAGGATGATTATATACTGATTTATGAGTCCAAATCAAGATTCTTAAATCTTGATTTATTCTGGTTTGATTAGAATCAAGAAGAAATTGCCAAATCTCCAAACAGGATAAACTGGAATCACTTCGGTTAAAAGTGGAATAACATCTTCATCATAACTCCTATGATCTTGATTCAACTTCAGGATAATTCTACACCTATTTATGAGTTAAAATCAAGCTTCTTACATCTTTATTCATTCTGGTTTTGATTAGAATCAAGGAGAAATTGCCAAATCTCCAAACAGGGTAAACTGGAATCACTTCGGTTAAAAGTGGGATAACTTCTTCATCATAGCTCTTATGATCTTGATTCAACTTCAGGGTGATTCTACACTGATTAATGATTACAAATCAAGCTTCTTACATCGTGATTCATTCTGGTTTTATTAGTATCAAGAATAAATTGCCAAATCTCCAAACAGGGCAAACTGGAATCACTTCGGTTAAAAGTGGGATAACTTCTTCATCATAAGTCCAATGATATTGATTCAACTTCCGGATGATTATACACTGATTTATGAGTCCAAATCAAGATTCTTACATCTTGATTCATTCTCGTTTGATTAGAATCAAGAAGAAATTGCCAAATCTCCAAACAGGGTATACTGGAGTCACTTCGGTTAAAAGTGGGATAACTTCTTCATCATAACTCCTATGATATTGATTTAAATTCAGGGTGATTCTACACTGATTTACGAGTCCAAATCAAGATTTTACATTGTGATTCATTCTTCTTTTATTAGTATCAAGAAGAAATTGCCAAATCTCCAAATACGGCGAACGGGAATCACTTCGGTTAAAAGTGGTGTAACTTCTTCGTCATAACTCCAATGATATTGATTCAACTTCAGGATGATTCTATACTGATTTATGAGTTCAAATCAATATTCTTACATCTTGATTCATTCTGGTTTAATTAGAATCAAGAAGAAATTGCTGATTCTCCAAACAGGGTAAATTGGAGTCACTTCGGTTAAAAGTGGGATAACTTCTTCATCATAACTCCTATGATCTTGATTCAAGTTCAGGATGATTCTACACCGATTTATGAGTTACAATCAAGCTTCGTACATCTTGATTCATTCTGGTTTTGATTAGAATGAAGGAGAAATTGCCAAATCTCCAAATAGGGCAAACTGGAATCACTTCGGTTAAAAGTGGGATAACTTCTTCATCATAACTCCAATGATATTGATTCAACTTCAGGATGATTCTACACTGATTTATGAGTCCAAATCAAGCTTCTTACATCTTGATTCATTCTGTTTTGATTACAATAAAGAAGTAATTGCCAAATAGCCAAACAGGATAAACTGGAGTCACTTCGGTTAAAAGTGCGATAACTTCTTCATCATAACTCCTATGATCTTGATTAAATTCAGGGTGATTTTAAACTGATTTATGAGTCCAAATCAAGCTTCTTACATCGTGATTCATTTTGGTTTTATTTGTATCAAGAAGAAATTGCCAAATCTCCAAACAGGGTAAACTGGAATAACTTCGGTTAAAAGTGGGATAACTTCTTCATCATAGCTCTTATGATCTTGATTCAACTACAGGGTGATTATACACTGATTAATGAGTCCAAATCAAGCTTCTTACATCGTGATTCATTCTGGTTTTATTAGTATCAAGAATAAATTGCCAAATCTCCAAACAGGGCAAACTGGAATCACTTCGGTTAAAAGTGCGATAACTTCTTCATCATAAGTCCAATGATATTGATTCAACTTCAGGATGATTATATATTGATTTATGAGTCCAAATCAAGATTCTTACATCTTGATTTATTCTGGTTTGATTAGAATCAAGTAGAAATTGCCAAATCTCCAAACAGGGTAAACTGGAATCACTTTGGTTAAAAGTGGAATAACATCTTCATCATAACTCCTATGATCTTTATTCAACTTCAGGATGATTCTACACCGATTTATGAGTTCAAATCAAACTTTTTACATCTTTATTCATTTTGGCTTTGATTAGAATCAAGGAGAAATTGCCAAATCTCCAAATAGGGCAAACTGGAATCACTTCGGTTAAAAGTGGGATAACTTCTTCATCATAACTCCAATGATATTGATTAAACTTCAGGATGATTATACACTGATTTATGAGTCCAAATAAAGCTTATTAAATCTTGATTCATTCTGTTTTGATTAGAATCAAGAAGTAATTGCCAAATCTCCAAACAGGGTAAACTGGAGTCACCTCGGTTAAAAGTGGGATAACTTCTTCATCATAACTCCTATGATCTTGATTAAAATTCAGGGTGATTCTAAACTGATTTATGATTCCAAATCAAGCTTCTTACATCGTGATTCATTCTGGTTTTATTTTTATCAAGAAGAAATTGCCAAATCTCCAAACAGGGTAAACTGGAATCACTTCGGTTAAAAGTGGGATAACTTCTTCATCATAGCTCTTATGATCTTGATTCAACTTCAGGGTGATTCTACACTGATTAATGAGTCCAAATCAAGCTTCTTACATCGTGATTCATTCTGGTTTTATTAGTATCAAGAATAAATTGCCAAATCTCCAAACAGGGCAAACTGGAATCACTTCGGTTAAAAGTGGGATAATTTCTTCATCATAGCTCTTATGATCTTGATTCAACTTCAGGGTGATTCTACACTGATTAATGAGTCCAAATAAAGCTTCTTACATCGTGATTCATTCTGGTTTTATTAGTATCAAGAATAAATTGCCAAATCTCCAAACAGGGCAAACTGGAATCACTTCGGTTAAAAGTGGGATAACTTCTTCATCATAATTCCAACGATATTGATTCAACTTCCGGATGATTATACACTGATTTATGAGTCCAAATCAAGATTCTTACATCTTTATTCATTCTGGTTTGATGAGAATCATGAAGAAATTGCCAAATCTCCAAACAGGGTATACTGGAGGCTCTTCGGTTAAAAGTGGGATAACTTCTTCATCATAACTCCTATGATCTTGATTCAAATTCAGGGTGATTCTACACTGATTTATGAGTCCAAATCAAGCTTTTACATTGTAATTCATTCTTGTTTTATTAGTATCAAGAAGAAATTGCCAAATCTCCAAATACGGCGAACTGGAATCGCTTCGGTTAAAAGTGGGATAACTTCTTCATCATAACTCCAGTGATATTTATTCAACTTCAGGATGATTCTATACTGATTTATGAGTCCCAATCAAGATTATTACATCTTGATTCATTCTGGTTTGATTAGAATCAAGAAGAAATTGCTAATTCTCCAAACAAGGTAAACTGGAGTCACTTCGGTTAAAAGTGGGATAACTTCTTCATCATAACTCCTATGATCTTGATTCAACTTCAGGATGATTCTACACCGATTTATGAGTTAAAATCAAGCTTCTTACATCTTGATTCATTCTGGTTTTGATTAGAATCAAGGAGAAATTGCCAAATCTCCAAATAGGGCAAACTGGAATCACTTCGTTTAAAAGTGGGATAACTTCGTCATCATAACTCCAATGATATTGATTCAAATTCAGGATGATTCTAAACTGATTTATGAGTCCAAATCAAGCTTTTTACATCTTGATTCATTCTGTTTTGATTAGAATCAAGAAGTAATTGCCAAATCTCCAAACATGGTAAACTGGAGTCACTTCGGTTAAAAGTGGGATAACTTCTTCATCATAACTCCTATGATCTTGATTCAAATTCAGGGGGATTTTAAAATGATTTATGAGTACAAATCAAGCTTCTTACATCGTGATTCATTCTGGTTTTATTAGTATCAAGAATAAATTGCCAAATCTCCAAAAAGGGCAAACTGGAATCACTTCGGTTAAAAGTGGGATAACTTCGTCACCAGAAGTCCAATGAAATTGTTTCAACTTCAGGATGATTATATACTTATTTATGAGTCCAAATCAAGATTCTTACATCTTGATTTATTCTAGTTTGATTAGAATCAAGTAGAAATTGCCAAATCTCCAAACAAGGTAAACTGGAATCACTTTGGTTAAAAGTAGAATAACATCTTCATCATAACTCCTATGATCTTTATTCAACTTTAGGATGATTCTACACCAATTTATGAGTTTAAATCAAGCTTATTACATCTTTATTCATTCTGGTTTTGATTAGAATCAAAGAGAAATTGCCAAATATCCAAATAGGGCAAACTGGAATAACTTCGGTTAAAAGTGGGATAACTTCTTCATCATAACTCCAATGATATTGATTCAACTTCAGGATGATTCTCCACTGATTTATGAGTCATAGTAAAGCTTCTCAAGTCTTAATTCATTTTTTTTTATTAGAACCAAGAAGTAATTGCCAAATCTCCAAATAGGGTAAACTTTAGTCACTTCGGTTAAAAGTGGGATAACTTCTTCATCATAACTCCTATGATCTTGATTCAAATTCAGGGTGATTATAAACTGATTTATGATTCCAAATCAAGCTTCTTAAATCGTGATTTATTCTGGTTTTATTTGTATCAAGAAGAAATTGCCAAATCTCCAAACAGGGTAAACTGGAATCACTTCGGTTAAAAGTGGGATAACTTCTTCATCATAGCTCTTATGATCTTGATTCAACTCCAGGGTGAATCTACACTGATTAATGAGTCCAAATCAAGCTTCTTACATCGTGATTCATTCTGGTTTTATTAGTATCAAGAATAAATTGCCAAATCTCCAAACAGGGCAAACTGGAATCACTTCGGTTAAAAGTGGGATAACTTCTTCATCATAAGTCCAATGATATTGATTCAACTCCGGATGATTATACACTGATTTATGAGTCCAAATCAAGATTCTTAAATCTTGATTTTATCTGGTTTGATTAGAATCAAGCTTCTTACATCGTGATTCATTCTGGTTTTATTAGTATCAAGAATAAATTGCCAAATCTCCAAACAGGGTAAACTGGAATCACTTCGGTTAAAAGTGGAATAACATCTTCATCATAACTCCTATGATATTGATTCAACTTCAGGATGATTATCCACTGATTTATGAGTCCAAATAAATATTCTTACATCTTGATTCATTCTGGTTTGATAAAAATCAAGAAGAAACTTCCAAATCTCCAAACAGAGGAAGCTGGAGTAACTTCAGATAAAAGTGGGTTAACGTCTTCATCATAACTCCGATGATCTTGATTCAACTTCAGGGTGATTCCAAACTGATTTATGAGTCCAAATCAAGATTCTTACATCGTGATTCATTCTGGATTAATTTGAATCAAGAAGAAATTGCCAATTCTCCAAACAGGGTAAACTGGAATCACTTTGGTTAAAAGTGGGATAACTTCTTCATCATAATTCCTATGATCTTGATTCAACTCCAGGGTGATTATACACTGATAAATGAGTCCAAATCAAGCTTCTTACATCGTGATTCATTCTGGTTTTATTAGTATGAAGAATATATTGCCAAATCTCCAAACAGGGTAAACTGGGAACACTTCGGTTAAAAGTGGGATAACTTCTTCATCATAACTCCTATGATATTGATTCAAATTCAGGGTGATTAGCCACTGATTTATGAGTCCAAATAAATATTCTTACATCTTGATTCATTATGGTTTGATTAGAATCAAGAAGAAATTGCCAACTCTCCAAATAGGGTAAACTGGAATCACTTCGGTTAAAAGTGGGATAACTTCTTCATCATAACTCCTATGATCTTGATTCAAATTCAGGGTGATTCTAAACTGATTTATGAGTCCAAATCAAGCTTCTTACATCGTGATTGATTCTGGTTTTATTTATATCAAGAAGAAATTGCCAAATCTCCAAACAGGGTAAACTGGAATCACTTCGGTGAAAAGTGGGATAACTTCTTCATCGTAACTCCTATGATCTTGATTCAACTTCAGGGTGATTCTACAATGATTTATGAGTCCAAATGAAGATTCTTACATCGTGATTCATTCTGGTTTTATTAGTATCAAGAAGAAATTGCCAACTCTCTAAACAGGGCAAACTGGAATCACTTCGGTTAAAAGTGGGATAACTTCTTCATCATAACTCCTATTGTTGGAAAATCAGAGATAAGATTGTGTGTGTGATGAACAAGCCCTTTTGGGCGAAATAGGAGCTTGAAATGATGAAGAGAATGGTCTGATGAAGAACAGTATGAACTTGGACAGAAACAAGAGATTAGAAGACTGAAGGAGACTAAGATAGATTAGAGACTAAGAAAGGGAGAGATTAAGGGTTTCTGAACAAGAACACACACTGATTTATTATGAAGGAGAAGGGGAAATCCCCCTTTCAGCTTAGCTTTTACAATCGACAGTCTAGGCTTATATATAAGCTTTACACTTTGCAATCTCATAAACCTAGATCTAATGGATAGAAATAACTCAAGAGGAATGGATGGTGTAGATGAGTTTGGTCTTCTTGTAATTTCTGATGTTGGATGGATAAGGTTGCTTTAATTCAAACAAGGAAGAGGTTGGCGCCTGATCTCCTATTGGCTGGTCTAAGGCTCCTCTTCATCTGCCCATGTATCTGTCCAGATTCTTAGTCAAGGCTGGTCTTTCTTTACAGCAAGTGCCAGCCTGTTCCTTGACCACACAGGCGCCCAAGGTATCTTCTTGATGCCATTTTGATTCCTCTTGATCAGAACAAGCATCACTTGCGCCCTAAGTTTGCACGGCTTCATTTCAGGTTCATCCCGGGAAAGCATTTCGCCCTATCTTTGCACGGTCGATGGTACGGACCTCCTGTCCGTACCACTCGCCCTATTTTCGCACAAACTCCCCAACCATCTTTAAAGGTCGAATGGGAACTTCTTTGGGTCGCCCTATTTTTGCACGGTCCGTACAAGTCCGTACGGTTCGCCCTATTTTTGCACGGTCGACCATCTCCTCCCAAATGTCTCTAAATGGTGTCTAAGTCCCTCCTGGACTTGACCCTAGCTTTGCACATCTTTAAACACTCCTAAAGCCTTCTTTAGACAATCTCCGGAGGTCTTGCCCTAACTTTGCACGGGACCGAAACTCCACCCAAACTCATCCTTTGGCTCCATTTCATCTCTTCAAGTTAACACTCCCCCTCAAGCTTGACTCTAGTGATCCTAAGTCAAGCTTGGAACATTAAAGAATCTCCTCATTAAAAACCTCACCAAAGAAAACCCTTTTTGGGATAAAACCTTGATGAGGGAAAAATAGTAGGTTCCTCAAGGCCTAGGGATTGGCCAGTGGTTCTTTGTACCTTACCATCAATGTAAGGGATCCAAAAAACCACTTGGATCATGGCCTCTCATGTGATGCAAGGTTCGTTCATCACTCTCCTTGCTCACCACCAACACTTCTTGTATCTCATCTTTGGACAGACCTTGTTGCTCCCCCTTTCTCACAACCTCCTTGTTGTGATCAAGTGCTCGCTTCTTCTGATCTTCCTTGATAGATACATACTGAGTCTTGACTTCTTCTGCTTCAAGAGAACACACCAAGCTATTGAACCTCATGATGATGCTTCAGCCATTGTACCAATCACCTCACTCTAGAAGCCGCCTTGTTCCAATTCTTCATCATTCCTCACTTAGCTTCATAACTGATCTGCTCCTCTTCTTGCATAACCGTCAATGACTTTCCTTGATCAGATCATGTCTCAACACTCCCCCTCAAGCTTGACCATGTGGAACAAGTCAAGCTTGGAAGGATTGCACACATGATCTGCATCACACTCCATTGCAACACCTTGAACTTGCCATCTTGATTGGATTGCTTATGGAAGCTTCATCTCACCAGCCACCTCACACTAGAAGCCGCACTGCTGAGTCTTCATCTTCCCATAGCCAAGAACCCTCTGAAAGCTCTCTTGTCTAGACACGCCACTGCCTAAACCCAAATGGCTCCTTCTTCAGCTGCTTGCAATGGCTCCTTTTGAACCGCTTGATAGCTCACTTAACTCCCCTCCTCAAGCTCGGATTAGATTTGGGGTCCAAGCTTGCAAGTGAGCTTCAGTTACTTCAAGCATCAGTGGCGCATCACCACTCCTCTATCAATTCTCCATTGAACCCCAATGGCACACCATTCTGCCTCTTTCAACTCGGATGTATAGTGAACCAAGAACACCTTTTGTGAAACCTGAAACATCACTAAACTCCAGCAAGGATCAGAAACAAACATTTGAGATCAAGCCTTGAGTAATCATCAAGCTTGATCCCCACAATGTCTCAAGCTTTGCACAAGATTGAATCAAGCATTAGCTAGTTCTCATCTTTGCAAGCTACTTCTCTAAGAACAAGTAAGATCATTTCAGATTCAATACAAGCTACTTAGGCAATTCTTTACTTGTCTTAACCACATCTTAGTCTTTTAAACTAAGTGCTCAATCTTAAGACAGTAACCATTATGATAGTATGTAGCACCTTAACCAGTTTCTAAACATGTATGCAACAAGATCAGACACAATCATCTATCAATGCTCACACAAAAGTTTAACTGAGGTCTAGCAACACTTATCATAAACCTTACATCAGACCATGCATTACCTTAATCAGATTCAAGTTATGAAAGCTACTAGATGCAGAAACTACAATCTATCATCCTAGCACAACTCATACAAGATCTGAGGCAAGCACTTTCATATCTCAACTTCACAAGCCTCTTTAAACATCTTGGAACATGTTCTAAACAAATTTTCAAATTTATTTAGCAACTTTTAAGAAATCCTCAGGTTTTAAATCTCAATCACAACACCACATCACAACACATTTCAATATTCAGTTCCAATGCTCAAGCTTTACAAACAATAGAAAGAGTTTCCTTACAGCCAAGGAACTAGTGTTAGTTCCTTGAAACTCCATTGAATCATGGCAAGGAAGTGAGCTTTTGGTGGCGCCACCTTGTCTCCTCCTTCCATGAACCTTTCTGATAAGATCCTAGGATGCTGCTCTGGAACAGATGGGATAGATCCTTGCAGAAACGAATCAAAAGACTCAAGTTTCTCAAGGCATGTGGATCGAATGGTGACACAAGAGGGATGAATGATCTCTTGATACTCCTAGATGACTAAACCGGATATGACACACCAACTTAGACACCCTTAGACTCTGGATATTACACACCAGAAACACTTCAACTCGCCAAAGACAAGAGAGAAGAGAGAAAAGGTTTTTGATAAAAGATTGTTTAATTCAGAATGAGAGTTACAAGCGTTTAAATAGAGAAACCAAGGAATATGCTCCTTAGGTTTCGAGAATAACATAAAATAGAAACTATAGTTTAAAACATAACATAAGGTAAACAGATAGAGTTGTCTTCTTAGGCTTGGACCGACATTAGCACCTAGGTGATGTGTAAAGCAGCTTGTGGCCTCGTTAAAAACCTTCCTCCGAAAAACCTCTTTGGGACAAAACCAAGAGCAAGGAAAAGAGCACACACAAGTACTTGCCTAAGTACTAATTCAGCTAGATGAGGAGATAGCTTGAATGGTGATCAAGGTATCTCGGATCATCATGCTTTGTCCAAGACCTTCTTCTTGTTTCCATACTAGTCTAAGTAATCCTCCAATGGCTCCATTTAGTTTCCTAGTTCTGGAACGAGTCATGGGACCTTCTGGAATGGCTAAGGCATCTTCAATAGTTGGTTGGTCCATGGGTGCATTCCTGGCTACATCATCTTCCTTGTTGCACTGGTCCAAGATCACATCATCCCCTCCCTCTTCAAAAAGATTTGACCTCAAATCTGTTTTACCTGCAATAGAGGGGACCAAGTCAGTAACATCAAAGTTTAAAATCAGATTGCACTTACCTTGCAAGCCTCTTTGATAGGCATTGCTGCTGACTGGTTTGAATATGTAGAAGACATTGATCCATTTAGTTCCTGATTCATCACTCAAACCTGATACATTGAAACAATGCAAGTTAGCACATGAAAATTTATCAAAGAGTAATAATCTTAACCCAAATTGGTTTTTGCTCGGTTTTGGCTTGTGTGCTGCATCTGGTGGTGCTTCTTTGATGAGGATGAAGCCATTGAATTCTTGGTGCTTATCCTGATCCAAATCTGGTGGCTTGAACCTCTTATCTTCCTCACAGATGTTGTTTCTTCTTGTATGCTTCCAAGCTTCATCATAATCTGCACATGGCTCTTTTGACAAAAACAAGTGCATCATATCTGTGTAATCGATAAAAGAACTCTTGAAAACATGATCACTTACCTTAGCATGCTCACCTGGTCGCCATATATAGGATTGATATGTTCTAAACTCAGATAATTCAGAATAAAGTAAGTGTAGGTGTACCTGAGTTGTAGAATCAGTAACTTGCAACTCTGAATTAGTTTCAGCCTCGAACTGATTTCTTGTTGATGTAGGAAGGACTAAGAATGTGGGACAGTTTGATTCATAGCTTATATCCTTCTTTTCGAAAAGTGTAGACCTCAAAACAGTTTTTCCTGTACCAACAGCAAGCAAATCAGGTTTCATGTTCTTCTTTGAGTTTAGATAGTTACCTCGGTTTGGTTTCTTTGGAGATTGCTGTAGACTAAGTTGATCTGGTGGTTTCTCTTTGATTTGAGAAGAAAACATGAGTTCTTCTTCTGCTCCAATAATCACTTCACCATTTAATCTTGTGAATTCTCCATCTCTACTCATGGAATGATAATCTCTGATATAGTACTGAAACTGCTGCATATCTGGTGGTTTCCATATCTTGATATGGTCAAGATGCAAGTCTTTTTGATCAACTTCAAACTCCTTATGACCCCAGCTTGTTCTAGCACGAACAGAGCAGTCTCCAAGGATGATAATCTTGTGGACATATGCTCCAGGTCTCCACGAGTAGGTCTGTAACCTTTCAGCACAATCAGAAATAAATTTATCTTGGGAAAGATCCAAACCGACATGTTTTACAAAACTAGCAATATCTTGATGATCAGGTGGCCATTTGTTGCGTGGTCTGGTTTGTTGGATCCGTGACTGACTTGGCTTCATTCTCCGTTTGGTTTCATAGTGAAACTCTTTATGAGCTGAGACGTGCAACACCTTTTCTCCAGAGAATGAAAGATTTCCAAAGTCAATTGTTTTTGCTGCTATTTGAATCTTTTGAGCTTGAGTGTACTGCTGACAATCAAAGACAAGCTCTATCTTCTTCTCCCACTCCAGATAGGCATCCGGATCAGCCTTGCCATAAAAGGGAGGTATCTTTAGCTTTAGTCCAGCAAGATCATCACGTTGATGTCTCCTTCCTTCTTGATCACGTCTCTGCCTCCTCCGGCTGTCTCTAGAAGAAGAGCTATGGTGGTGTTCATAGTAGTTGTCAGTTTCTTGTGATCCAGCATGCTCACGTTGGTTCCTCCTAGATTCTTCTGGTTCTTGTTGAGTTTGGTTCACCTTTCTCTTCTAGGCTCATTGCTGTTCCCCTGACCAGTAGCCTGCCTCATCTCTAGCCTTAGTTCATTACGGAGTTCCCTTATACTGGCCTTAATCATATCAGCAACCGTGGAGATCATTGTTTGGTTTAGTTGATCAGTCATTTGATCCCTCAGTAGCTTGTTTTGCCTTACAAGTTCTGCTTCCTCCTCTGACTCGTTCACCATGTACCTGAATCAGAAAGAACTTAAACAAGTAAGTTGTTCAAGAGAGTTCAAATAGATTGAGCAATCAAAACAGAATTCGCTTTTCAAAACGGTTCAAAAGATCAAACTTGCAGATCACGGATCAGAGAATTTAATCGACAAATCTTCAGATCAGATTAATCAGTTTAAGTTTTATGAAAACAGAACCTAAGATGAATACGATCAAATCAGATTAGATCACAAAGCTAAAGCAAACAACTTCAATCGCAAGTGATTCAACAGTTCAAACGATTCTATTACTTCTTTCACACGGATCGGTTTATTTTGAATCCAAATATGGTAAGAAATTTTAGATCTATCAGGATTCAACACAGATGGATCAATATCAAACGAAAATATGATTATATTCTACGAAAAACAACAACAATACACAGATCGATCAATCGGTTTTATGAGAAGTCAAAAAGTTCCACTTGAAAACCAAAGAGAGATCGAGAACTTCCCTATCCAGAGTTGCTCTGATACCACTTGATAAGATCCTAGGATGCTGCTCTGGAACAGATGGGATAGATCTTTGCAGAAACGAATCAAAAGACTCAAGTTTCTCAAGGCATGTGGATCGAATGGTGACACAAGAGGGATGAATGATCTCTTGATACTCCTAGATGACTAAACCGGATATGACACACCAACTTAGACACCCTTAGACTCTGGATATTACACACCAGAAACACTTCAACTCGCCAAAGACAAGAGAGAAGAGAGAAAAGGTTTTTGATAAAAGATTGTTTAATTCAGAATGAGAGTTACAAGCGTTTAAATAGAGAAACCAAGGAATATGCTCCTTAGGTTTCGAGAATAACATAAAATAGAAACTATAGTTTAAAACAT
Source organism: Moricandia moricandioides (assembly GCA_905132885.1). Taxonomy (NCBI): domain Eukaryota; kingdom Viridiplantae; phylum Streptophyta; class Magnoliopsida; order Brassicales; family Brassicaceae; genus Moricandia; species Moricandia moricandioides. Next base: position 32,345 of record CAJHQQ010003573.1, read on the forward strand.
AACATAAGGTAAACAGATAGAGTTGTCTTCTTAGGCTTGGACCGACATTAGCACCTAGGTGATGTGTAAAGCAGCTTGTGGCCTCGTTAAAAACCTTCCTCCGAAAAACCTCTTTGGGACAAAACCAAGAGCAAGGAAAAGAGCACACACAAGTACTTGCCTAAGTACTAATTCAGCTAGATGAGGAGATAGCTTGAATGGTGATCAAGGTATCTCGGATCATCATGCTTTGTCCAAGACCTTCTTCTTGTTTCCATACTAGTCTAAGTAATCCTCCAATGGCTCCATTTAGTTTCCTAGTTCTGGAACGAGTCATGGGACCTTCTGGAATGGCTAAGGCATCTTCAATAGTTGGTTGATCCATGGGTGCATTCCTAGCTACATCATCTTCCTTGTTGCACTGGTCCATGATCACATCACTTTCTCTCCTTTCTCTTGAACTCTCCATGTCAAAGACTACACCTTTTCTTCATGTGAACTCGCCAGGCTCTCAAGACTAGAAAGCTACCACCTTTCTTCTTGGATAATGAATAAGAACTTGCTTGAACATGGATCTGAAGCTTGGTTGATCAGACCACTCCATAACCAGTCTTTCCAAGCTTCTTCCTTCTTCATTGGCGCCATGAGATGGTGTAGATCAGCAATAAACAGCTTCTGGTCACCAACATGAGATGGTGTAGATCAGCAATAAACAGCTTCTGGTCACCAAGGTTGAACCCACCTTCCATTCTGAGATGTTGAACAACCACATGTACAAACGACATGAGAGGTAAGCATTGAGATGGCGGAAGCAACTGCTCAGGTTCTAGACAACCTGGCTCTGATACCATGTTGGAAAATCAGAGATAAGATTGTGTGTGTGATGAACAAGCCCTTTAGGGCAAAATAAGAGCTTGAAATGATGAAGAGAATGGTCTGATGAAGAACAGTATGAACTTGGACAGAAACAAGAGATTAGGAGACTTAAGGAGACTAAGATAGATTAGAGACTAAGAAAGGGAGAGATTAAGGGTTTCTGAACAAGAACACACACTGATTTATTATGAAGGAGAAGGGGAAGTCCCCCTTTCAGCTTAAGCTTTACAATCGACAATAGAGAGCTTATATATAAGCTTTACACTTTGCAATCTCATAAACCTAGATCTAATGGATAGAAATAACTTAAGAGGAATGGATGGTGTAGATGAGTTGGGTCTTCTTGTAATTTCTGATGCTGGATGGATAAGGTTGCTTTAATTCAAACAAGGAGAGCTTGGCGCCTGATCTCCTATTGGCTGGTCTAAGGCTCCTCTTAATCTGCCCATGTATCTGTCCAGATTCTTAGTCAAGGCTGGTCTTTCTTTACAGCAAATTCCAGCCTGTTCCTTGACCACACAGCCAGGCGCCCAAGGTATCTTCGCCATTTTGATTTCTCTTGATCAGAACAAGCATAACTTGCGCCCTAAGTTTGCACGGCTTCATTTCAGGTTCATCCCGGGAAAGCATTTCGCCCTATCTTTGCAAGGTTGATGGTACGGACCTCCTGTCCATACCACTTGCCCTATTTTTGCACAAACTCCCCAACCATCTTTAAAGGTCGAATGGGAACTTCTTTGGGTCTCCCTATTTTTGCACGGTCGACCATCTCCTCCCAAATGTCTCTAAATGGTGTCTAAGTCCCTCCTGGACTTGACCCTAGCTTTGCACATTTTTAAACACTCCTAAAGCCTTCTTTAGACAATCTCCAGAGGTCTTGCCCTAACTTTGCACGAGACCGAAACTACACCCAAACTCATCCTTTGGCTCCATTTCATCTCTTCAAGTTAACACCTATGATCTTGGTTCAACTTCAGGATGATTCTACAACGATTTATGAGTTAAAATCAAGGTTCTTACATCGTGATTCATTCTGGTTTTGATTAGAATCAAGGAGAAATTGCCAAATCTCCAAATAGGGCAAACTGGAATCACTTCGGTTAAAAGTGGGATAACTTTTTCATCACAACTCCAATGATATTGATTCACCTTCATGATGATTTTAAACTTATTAATGAGTCCAAATCAAGCTTCTTAAATCTTGATTCATTATGTTTTGATTAGAATCAAGAAGTAATTGCCAAATCTCCGAATAGGGTAAACTGGAGTCACTACGGTTAAAAGTGGGATAACTTCTTCATCATAACTCCTATGATCTTGATTCAAATTTAGGGTGATTCTAAACTGATTTATGATTCCAAATCAAGCTTCTTACATCATGATTCATTCTGGTTTTATTTGCATCAAGAAGAAATTGCAAAATCTCCAAACAAGGTAAACTTGAATCACTTCGGTTAAAAGTGGGATAACTTCTTCAACATAGCTCTTATGATCTTGATTCAACGTCAGGGTGATTCTACACTGATTAATGAGTCCAAATCAAGCTTCTTACATCGTGATTCATTCTGGTTTTATTAGTATCAAGAATAAATTGCCAAATCTCCAAACAGGACAAACTGGAATCACTTCGGTTAAAAGTGGGATAAGTTCTTCATCATAAGTCCAATGATATTGATTCAACTTCAGGATGATTATACACTGATTTATGAGTCCAAATCAATATTCTTACATCTTGATTTATTCTGGTTTGATTAGAATCAAGAAGAAATTGCCAAATCTCCAAACAGGGTAAACTGGAGTCACTTCGGTTAAAAGTGGGATAACTTCTTCATCATAACTCCTATGATCTTGATTCAAATTCAGGGTGATTCTACACTGATTAATGAGTCCAAATCAATCTTCTTAAATCGTGATTCATTCTGGTTTTATTAGTATCAAGAATATATTGCCAAATCTCCAAACAGGGTAAACTAGGATGACTTTAGTTAAAAGTGGGATAACTTCTTCATCATAAGTCCAATGATATTGATTCAAACTCAGGATGATTCTACACTGATTTATGAGTCTAAATCAAGATTCTTACATATTGATTCATTCTGGTTTGATTAGAATCAAGAAGAAATTCTCAAATCTCCAAACAGAGTAAACTGGAATCACTTCGGTTAAAAGTGGAATAACATCTTCATCATAACTCCTATGATATTGATTCAAATTCAGGGTGATTTTCCACTGATTTATGAGTCCGAATAAAGCTTCTTACATCTTGATTCATTCTGGTTTGATTAGAATCAAGAAGAAATTGCTAAATCTCCAAACATGGTATACTGGAGTCACTTCGGCTAAAAGTGGGATAACTTCTTCATCATAACTCCTATGATCTTGATTAAATTTCAGGGTGATTCTACACTGATTTATGAGTCCAAATAAAGCTTTTACATCGTGGTTCATTCTTGTTTTATTAATATCAAAAAGAAATTACCAAATCTCCAAATAGGGCAAATTGGAATCACTTCGGTTAAAAGTGGGATAACTTCTTCATCATAACTCCAATGATATTGATTCAACTTCAGGATAATTCTACACTGGTTTATGAGTCCAAATCAAGCTTCTTACATCTTGATTCATTCTGTTTTGATTAGAATCAAGAAGTAATTGCCAAATCTCCAAAGAGGGAAAACTGGAGTCACTTCGGTTAAAAGTGGGATAACTTCTTCATCATAACTCCTATGATCTTGATTCAAATTCAGGGTGATTCTAAACTGATTTATTAGTCCAAATCAAGCTTCTTATATCGTGATTCATTCTGGCTTTATTTGTATCAAGAAGAAATTGCCAAATCTCCAAACAGGGCAAACTGGAATCACTTCGATTAAATGTGGGATAACTTCTTCATCATAAGTCCAATGATATTGATTAAACTTCAGGATGATTATACACTGATTTATGAGTCCAAATCAAGATTCTTACATCTTGATTTTTTCTGGTTTGATTAGAATCAGGAAGAAATTGCCAAATTTCCAAATAGGATAAACTGGAATCACTTCTGTTAAAAGTGGAATAACATCTTCATCATAACTCCTATGATATTGATTCAACTTCAGGATGATTATCCACTGATTTATGAGTCCAAATAAAGATTCTTACATCTTGATTAATTCTGGTTTGATTAGAATCAAGAAGAAATTGCCAAATCTCCAAACAGGGTATACTGGAGTCACTTCGGTTAAAAGTGGGTTAACTTCTTCATCATAATTCCTATGATCTTGATTCAACTTCAGGGTGATTCTAAACTGATTTATGAGTCCAAATCAAGATTCTTACATCGTTATTCATTCTGTATTAATTTGTATCAAGAAGAAATTGCCAATTCTCCAAACAGGGTAAACTGGAATCACTTCGGTTAAAAGTGGGATAACTTCTTCATCATAATTTCTATGATCTTGATTCAACTCCAGGGTGATTCTACACTGATTAATGATTCCAAATCAAGCTTCTTACATCGTGATTCATTCTGGTTTTATTAGTATCAAGAATATATTGCCAAATCTCCAAACATGATAAACTAGGATCACTTCGGTTAAAAGTGGAATCACTTCTTCATCATAACTCCTATGATATTGATTCAAATTCAGGGTGATCATCCACTGATTTATGATTCAAGATTCTTACATCTTGATTCATTATGGTTTGATTAGAATCAAGAAGAAATTGCCAACTCTCCAAACAGGGCAAACTGGAATCACTTCGGTTAAAAGTAGGATAACTTCTTCATCATAACTCCTATGATCTTGACTCAAATTCAGGGTGATTCTAAACTGATTATGAGTCCAAGTCAAACTTCTTACATCGTGATTGATTACGGTTTTTTTTATATCAAGAAGAAATTGCCAAATCTCCAAACACGGTAAACTTGAATCACTTCGGTGAAAAGTGGGATAACTTCTTCATCATAACTCCTATGATCTTGATTCAACTTCAGGGTGATTCTATACTGATTTATGAGTCCAAATCAAGCTTCTTACATTGTGATTCATTCTGATTTTATTAGTATCAAGAAGAAATTGCCAACTCTCTAAACAAGGCAAACTGGAATCACTTCGGTTAAAAGTGGGATAACTTCTTTATCATAACTCCTATGATCTTGGTTCAACTTCAGGATGATTCTACACCGATCTATGAGTTAAAATCAAGCTTCTTGCATCTTGATTCATTCTGGTTTTGATTAGAATCAAGGAGAAATTGCCAAATCTCCAAATAGGGCAAACTGGAATCACTTCGGTTAAAAGTGGGATAACTTTTTCATCACAACTCCAATGATATTGATTCACCTTCATGATGATTCTAAACATATTAATGAGTCCAAATCAAGCTTCTTAAATCTTGATTCATTATGTTTTGATTAGAATCAAGAAGTAATTGCCAACTCTCCAAACAGGGTAAACTGGAGTCACTACGGTTAAAAGTGGGATAACTTCTTCATCATAACTCCTATGATCTTGATTCAAATTTAGGGTGATTCTAAACTGATTTATGAGTCCAAATCAAGCTTCTTACATCATGATTCATTCTGGTTTTATTTGTATCAAGAAGAAATTGCAAAATCTCCAAACGGGGTAAACTTGAATCACTTCGGTTAAAAGTGGGATAACTTCTTCATCATAGCTCTTATGATCTTGATTCAACTTCAGGGTGATTCTACACTGATTAATGAGTCCAAATCAAGCTTCTTACATCGTGATTCATTCTGGTTTTATTAGTATCAAGAATAAATTGCCAAATCTCCAAACAGGATAAACTGGAATCACTTCGGTTAAAAGTGGGATAAGTTCTTCATCATAAGTCCAATGATATTGATTCAACTTCAGGATGATTATAAACTGATTTATGAGTCCAAATAAATATTCTTACATCTTGATTTATTCTGGTTTGATTAGAATCAAGAAGAAATTGCCAAATCTCCAAACAGGGTAAACTGGAGTCACTTCGGTTAAAAGTGGGATAACTTCTTCATCATAACTCCTATGATCTTGATTCAAATTCAGGGTGATTCTACACTGATTAATGATTCCAAATCAAGCTTCTTAAATTGTGATTCATTCTGGTTTTATTAGTATCAAGAATATATTGCCAAATCTCCAAACAGGGTAAACTAGGATGACTTCAGTTAAAAGTGGGATAACTTCTTTATCAGAAGTCCAATGATATTGATTCAAACTCAGGATGATTCTACACTGATTTATAAGTCTAAATCAAGATTCTTACATATTGATTCATTCTGGTTTGATTAGAATCAAGAAGAAATTCTCAAATCTCCAAACAGAGTAAACTGGAATCACTTCGGTTAAAAGTGGAATAACATCTTCATCATAACTCCTATGATATTGATTCAAATTCAGGGTGATTTTCCACTGATTTATGAGTCCAAATAAAGCTTCTTACATCTTGATTCATTCTGGTTTGATTAGAATCAAGAAGAAATTGCTAAATCTCCAAACATGGTATACTGGAGTCACTTCGGTTAAAAGTGGGATAACTTCTTCATCATAACTCCTATGATCTTGATTCAAATTCAGGGTGATTCTACACAGATTTATGAGTCCAAATCAAGCTTTTACATCGTGGTTCATTCTTGTTTTATTAATATCAAAAAGAAATTACCAAATCTCCAAATAGGGCAAATTGGAATCACTTCGGTTAAAAGTGGGATAACTTCTTCATCATAACTCCAATGATATTGATTCAACTTCAGGATAATTCTGCACTGGTTTATGAGTCCAAATCAAGCTTCTTACATCTTGATTCATTCTGTTTTGATTAGAATCAAGAAGTAATTGCCAAATCTCCAAAGAGGGAAAACTGGAGTCACTTCGGTTAAAAGTGGGATAACTTCTTCATCATAACTCCTATGATCTTGATTCAAATTCAGGGTGATTCTAAACTGATTTATTAGTCCAAATCAAGCTTCTTATATCGTGATTCATTCTGGCTTTATTTGTATCAAGAAGAAATTGCCAAATCTCCAAATAGGGCAAACTGGAATCACTTTGATTAAATGTGGGATAACTTCTTCATCATAAGTCCAATGATATTGATTAAACTTCAGGATGATTATACACTGATTTATGACTCCAAATCAAGATTCTTACATCTTGATTTTTTTCTGGTTTGATTAGAATCAGGAAGAAATTGCCAAATTTCCAAATAGGATAAACTTGAATCACTTCTGTTAAAAGTGGAATAACATCTTCATCATAACTCCTATGATATTGATTCAACTTCAGGATGATTATCCACTGGTTTATGAGTCCAAATAAAGATTCTTACATCTTGATTAATTCTGGTTTGATTAGAATCAAGAAGAAATTGCCAAATCTCCAAACAGGGTATACTGGAGTCACTTCGGTTAAAAGTGGGTTAACTTCTTCATCATAACTCCTATGATCTTGATTCAACTTCAGGGTGATTCTAAACTGATTTATGAGTCCAAATCAAGATTCTTACATCGTTATTCATTCTGGATTAATTTGTATCAAGAAGAAATTGCCAATTCTCCAAACAGGGTAAACTGGAATCACTTCGGTTAAAAGTGGGATAACTTCTTCATCATAATTTCTATGATCTTGATTCAACTCCAGGGTGATTCTACACTGATTAATGAGTCCAAATCAAGCTTCTTACATCGTGATTCATTCTGTTTTTATTAGTATCAAGAATATATTGCCAAATCTCCAAACATGATAAACTAGGATCACTTCGGTTAAAAGTGGAATCACTTCTTCATCATAACTCCTATGATATTGATTCAAATTCAGGGTGATCATCCACTGATTTATGAGTCAAGATTCTAACATCTTGATTCATTATGGTTTGATTAGAATCAAGAAGAAATTGCCAACTCTCTAAACAATGCAAACTGGAATCACTTCGGTTAAAAGTGGGATAACTTCTTTATCATAACTCCTATGATCTTGGTTCAACTTCAGGATGATTCTACACCTATCTATGAGTTAAAATCAAGCTTCTTGCATCTTGATTCATTCTGGTTTTGATTAGAATCAAGGAGAAATTGCCAAATCTCCAAATAGGGCAAACTGGAATCACTTCGGTTAAAAGTGGGATAACTTCTTCATCATAACTCCAATGATATTGATTCAACTTCAGGATGATTCTAAACTTATTAATGAGTCCAAATCATGCTTCACACATCTTGATTCATTCTGTTTTGATTAAAATCAAGAAGTAATTGCCAAATCTCCGAATAGCGTAAACTGGAGTCACTTCGGTAAAAAGTGGGATAAATTCTTCATCATAACTCCTATGATCTTGATTCAAGTTCAGGGTGATTCTAAACTTATTTATGAGTCCATATAAATCTTCTTACATCGTGATTCAGTCTGGTTTTATTTGTATCAAGAAGAAATTGCCAAATCTCCAAACAGGGTAAACTGGAATCACTTCGGTTAAAATTGGGATAACTTCTTCATCATAACTCCTATGATATTGATTCAACTTCAGGGTGATTTTCCACTGATATATGAGTCTAAATAAAGCTTCTTACATCTTGGTTCATTCTGGTTTGATTAGAATCAAGAAGAAATTACCAAATATCCAAACAGGATAAGCTGGAGTCACTTCGGATAAAAGTGGGTTAACTTCTTCATCATAACTCCTATGATCTTGATTCAACTTCAGGGTGATTCTAAACTGATTTATGAGTCCAAATCAATATTCTTACATCGTGATTCATTCTGGATTAATTTGTTCTCAAGAAGAAATTGCCAATTCTCCAAACATGGTATACTGGAGCCACTTCGGTTAAAACTGGGATAACTTCTTCATCATAACTCCTATGATCTTGATTCAAATTCAGGGTGATTCAACACTGATTTATGAGTCCAAATCAAGCTTTTACATCGTGGTTCACTCTTTTTTTTATTAGTATCAAAAAGAAATTGCCAAATCTCCAAATAGGGAAAACTGGAATCACTTCGGTTAAAAGTTGGATAACTTCTTCATTATAACTCCAATGATATTGATTCAACTTCAGGATGATTCTATACTGATTTATCAGTCCAAATAAAGTTTCTTACATCTTGATTCATTCTGGTTTGATTAGAATCAAGAATAAATTGTCAAATCTCCAATGCCGATATGGAGTAGAAGAAACCACTGCCTTGATGATCTTTTACATCTTTCTTCTATAGGCGAGAAAGCTCAGGGTGAGAAAAATAACATGTGGGATGGAG
>CAJHQQ010003574.1:0-41422 GCA_905132885.1 Moricandia moricandioides
ATAATCTTCCACCTCCTTAAGTAATAAAAATCTAAGATATTTTCAAAGAAAAAAAATTATCTAGATAATCAAATAAAATAATCTAGATATTTAAGTAGAATTATTCTAGATTTTAAGAATAAAATATATGAGATATTTGTATTTTTTGAAGGCTATAATACCTCCACTCTCCACTCATTGTATTATCAGAAATCAAGAATAACAAAGTTTGTAAGAAACTTTCAAGCAATAAAAATCTCTTAACAATTATAAAAAGTTTCTCTTCACAAAAGTTTTCTTTCCTTTCAAACATATTTAAAACACTTTCTCCATCTTTTTTACTAAAGTTTTCATTCCAACACAAGTGGTATCAGAGCTAAGGTCGATGGCATAACAATGGGTGTTCTTCCAAGGTTCCATATGCTCACTAGAGCACACTATAACAATTGGTAGTCTTAGGATTGATGCGCTATTTTAGGAGCACATGATTGTGGGAGATAGATCGGAGAAAGGCTTCAAATGAAACCGAGAGAATGATATGTTGTCTTATCTCAAACTCAAAGGGGGAGGATGCGGTTGAGAGATTCAATTGGAAGAGAGCCAGAGACAAGAAGTCTGCTTCTCTGTCTAATCTATCAAGGATTGGCATGAAGATACATTTTGAGAAGGGTTTGCTTGGAGCAAAGACGGTCCAAAAGGAAGCATGGTGAGAAGCTTCGGACCTCTATACAAGGGACGGAAACAAGTTAAAAAGGTACGTCTTCAAACTTTTAAGAGGAATTTTGAAGCACTACAAATGAAGAAGGAAAGAACTCATCTCGATATGTACTTCTCAAGAGTCCTAACGACTGCCCCCGTTACTTAATAACCTAAAGAGAAATGTGGTTTGAAAAGTAAGATGAGGTGAGAATTATGGAGAAAGGTGCTTGATCATTTGGATTTCAAAATTCGAGCATATTGTACCGTGATTGAGAAGACAAAAGATTTTGGAGACTATGACAGATGAGCAACTTCTTGTATTCACTACAAGCTTATGAAGAAAAGAAAAAGATAGAAAGAAGACTATTTGCTTGAGCCAAGTTCTTTCAAGATTTTGAGAATTGATCAACAAGGAAGGAAAGTAGCCGGAGCCCATCTAAGACGTAAAGGTGGCAGTCATTTCCGGAGGACGAGGTCGTGGTGTAAAATTTCCCGGGGTTGGAGAATCTATGGAAGACAACTTCAACCAAGAGGAGGAAAGCTCAAAACAAGAGGTCATGGAAGAGAAATCCAAAATCAAGGTACGATAAATCAAGCATCAAATGCCTACAGTTGTGGAAAGTTTGGACATTTATGCTTCTAAATGCAAAACTCCAAATAATATAGGTTGAAGAGAAGTTCAACTATGTTGAAAGAAAGGATGTAAAGAAGAAAGATATGCTATTGTGCTTTACAACAAAGGATGAACACCAAAAGAGTTTCACAAGTGGTACCTTGACAGTGTGGCAAGCAACCATATGTGGTGGGAACAAAAAGCATGATTGTGGAGCTTGATGAATCAGTGAAAACCATGTGGCTTTAGGAAGATGAAATCAAAGATGAGGTGAGAAGGGTAAAGGAAACATTTCTAACCTCTTGAAAGAAATGGAAGATCATCTTCATTTCCAATGTTTACTACATTCCAAAACATTGAAGGACCAACATCTTGAGCCAGGACAACTCTTAGAGAAAGGTTATGCATCGATTAAGCTAAATAGGTTTCTTTAGAGATAAGTCAAACCAAGCTCATCACAAACGGCCTGCCAATGTCAAGCAAATTAGAATGTTTGTCTAACATTCAAAATGACATTGCACGACTGTCTCAAGACCTGTGCTACAAGAGAATCATGGCTTTGGCCTCTCGCTTTGGGCATCTCACACTTTTGAAGCTTACGAGACTACTTTCAAAAGACAGGAGATGGTCTGAAAGGCATTACCATGCATCAATCATCCAAAGTCAAGTGTGTGAAGGATGTCTTACTTGGAACAAGCAATTTCCAGATGAGTTTCCAAAGGAGTCAGAGACAAATCTGAGCAAGAAAGCCACCTAGACTCTATACATACAGATGCTATCGTGCCATTAGACCAGTTCAACTCGCGTGAAGAGTAACTATTTCCTTCTCTTTATGTGATGCACTTCTCGAGAAAAACATGGTTTACTTTTTGAAAGAAAAAATCAGAAGTGTTTTGAAAATTTTAAAAAGTTTTAAAGCCCATGTTGAGAAGGAAAGTGGTCTTAAGATCAAAGGTCTATGAGATCTGATCGATGATTGAGAGTTCATGCCAAAGAGTTCTGAAGTATTGTGAAGACAAATGGCATACGAAGGACAGTTTGACGGTGCCCAAGAACCCTTCAACAAATGGAGTAGCAGAAAGAAGAATAGGACTATCCTTTGAGATGGCATAGAATCCTGTCTAAGAGTAAGAAGCAAACTACCAAAAGAGTTTTTGGGCAGAAGCAGTGGCAGTGCGGTTTATATATCAAACCGATCCCCAACGGGAAAAAGTGTGTGGGAAAAATACACCCACAAGGAAGCTTGGAGCGGAAGTAAGCCCAGTGGTCTCACACTTGAGATGTCTTTGGACGCATCGCTTCCGCTCATGTATCCAGATGAGAAGCGGCGCCAAACTAGATGATAAAGTGAAAAAAAAACATTTTAGAGCGATACTTAATAATACCCTAGCAATCTATTGAACTACATTATGAAAATCTACCTGAGAATTTCCCCTAGTCTAGTACCCTAAATTAATCTTCACAAACCAAACCAATCTTAAAGATCGCTTTTATTGTTATTGTTATAATTCATCTGCCTTAATTCAAAGATAATAAATATATTGTGCAATCTTAGAGTCTCTGTGGATTCGATCCCTAAGTACTATATTGAACCTCTTATTTGAGAGAGTAAAGTGAGAATATAGGGTTAATTTGAAATAAAACCCCACATCAGACATGAAGACAAACATGTTGTATCTATCCTTAATTGATTCAAATAATTTTTATGAACCTGTTAAAGTCAAAAACAAGGCTACTATGATAGAATTTGGTGGTGATCCAGGTTTTAATTACTACATGCTTCTGCAATTACGAGCAAGAGGAGGAGTCTGCGGAGATATAATCAATCGATACCCGACCTTTGACATAGGTCGACGACGTCACATACATACAAACACTGGAAGGAACCTACCCTTCAGAATCGATCGATATCCAACTTCAACAATCGGCCGGCTGTCTCAGCAAACAACAATTGTTTGATTTCAAACCTCAACCAACGACCGACACTCATGCCACATATCAGAACCAAGAAGACAGTCCATAAGACAATGTCTACACTGGACATCAATACCGTGAGAAGGCATCCGATAACACCAACCCATATTACACAGAACTTTACCAAGAAGAAGCATCTGAGCATGATACATTTGAGTTCTAGAAGTCTAGAGACTTAAGCTGGTTGAACGAAACCAAAGATCCATCATCGATCGATAAGACACGTCTACCATCGATCGACGGCCTCGCCGAATATGGATACAAAGATTTTGACAACAACAACCGGAGAAGATTTTGTTGGGAGAAGTGAGATGAGTATGGAGTTTATATAGATGACAATGGCAATGCACGAGCCATTGATGGAAAATTCATTAATGTGTCTAAGGAGGACATCATGGAGATTCTTGAGAGAGCCAACATGCATGAATATACTCATCTAATCTATGTTTGCCATAGTATGCAGTAGACATTCGCAGAGCCAGGCCAGACACATCAACTTAGAGCACACAAGAAGTTGACAACATGGTACAAGGAATTTACAGAGCCTAGGAGATGATTGATTACATATGACTATTACAAGAGGCTTGATGACTTGTACCCGTTCAACAACATTTTGGCTGGTTAACCATATGCATGGAAGAGATGGAGCAAAAGATGGACTACACTCATTAGATTATTCAACAAAAATGATCGATTGGAGCAGTTGGTTCAGCATCGACCGACTGCAACACGAGGACATCGATCAATAGTCATCACGCAGCATTTAGGCAGACGCTGGTAACATAGAAGTTATTGGAAGACAATCTTGATGGATTTTACCTTTCTCAAGACTTGATGAGGGATAGTATCTACAAGAGATTGGATGATATTTCAGAGCCCACAGATGCCAGGCTTAACAACTGATGGGATGGTTTCAAACACTCCAGGAAAGGACGAGTAGAATGGAGACTGCTCATATAAGGATGGACAACCAGAGAACCAGAGGAGAAGAAGCTGTGAGGAGTTTCATCAGTGCATAGTTTGAGACAAACAGAGAGTATGTGGATACCTGCTTTCCATGGTTCGGTGAACCACCTTACTAGTCCAGAAGTCCAAACGTCGAGATTGAGACTATAACCAATCCCTAAGTGGAGGCAACCCACTGTGTAGTAAGTTTTAATTTGGTTTTTCATTTTTTAGTTATTAATTATGATTTTATTTAATTACTTTAGGTTTTCAAAGAAGAAGTAGAAAAGTTCAAAACCACCATCAGTCGACATCAACACTTCACCATCGGTCGACGGCTTGGATGGTTTACCATCGATCGACAATCATCACTCATCAAAGCAATCATGATGAACTGAACAATATAATGCATAGAATAATAAATGGGGTTCCAATACAAATTTGTGAAGGAGTTCGGATCTTTTCCCTAAACAACTAAAGAGCTAATGCAAGAAAGTAAAAGCTGTAAAAAATTAAAACATGGGGTTTTCTTTCTCTGCCTAAACAATGCTAGAACCCATATAAACTAGGTCAAAACTTGTCCATGGGCGTTCTCGTAATTCTTCTTAACTTGGGCTTGAAGTCGGCCACTACTCTGCGAGTGGGTCGTTGATCAACAACAAGGGTGTTCTGTTGATCAATGGTCATGCTTGACTTCAATTTGTACTTAGCTGAATGTGAACAGATACTCAATATCTCTTATGAATACTCTAACAAGATCTATGATCTCCATAATGCTCGAAAACGTACTTGGACCTTTATAGACTCTAAAACACAGTACATACACACATAATAGACTCCAAATGATGGTCTAAAACTGGTAAATAACAAGGTATATCAACTCCCCTAGACTTAACATTTTGCTTATCCTCAAGCAAAACAAAGGTAGCCTATGAAAGTGGTTTGACAAGCGGAGACTCACATAATGAATAACTAAAACTATCAACTCTACTATATTGCAACCACATCAAATAATTATAACCAAAGATAAACACTATATGCCCTATCCTAGTATATAAACCAAATCCATTTTGTCATTAACTTAACAAATACTAATTTGAATCACCCCTCTACTGATCTTATTTCTTTGCATAAAAATAAAGTGCAGGATTTACCTTGGGAGTATTGATCAAAGGATACATCAGCTCAACTCCTGCAAATCTGCATACACAGGTATAAGGTCTTTCATGATCCCTTTCTTCCCTCTTTTCTATCTTCTCTGAATCTTTTTAAATATAAAACTTAATGGAAAATGATGCTGATACAGTCCATCTTGACATCTTATTTTCGATTTCTTCTCTGTTTTTTGGCAAAGTTGTAGGCGAGTAGTGGGGTCATCGGTAATGTACATATCCCTTGCTTCCAACAATCTGTGATCATTCCTTTGAGTTAGAATAGTGGGGGTTATTGGTAATGTACCTAACCCTCTGCATCTTTGGAAGTCATCTCAATCTTTTCTTTATATAGATGCTGAAGAGAGAGAAGGGAATCATAAATACACAGACTAGTACCTTACAAACTTGCAAAAGGAATTCATTATGATGTATGCCAAGCCCCAAAGCAAGCAAAATAGTCAGTATTAGGTTAGATATCAGCTTTGGTTCCTTCAAAATTTCTTAGTAAGTGTGATCTAATGGCACGATGATCCACTTTGGCATATCTAGTGATCTTTGCAATCAACATGTCTAAGAGTGGTGCTATAGTGTGGTTAGTAAATAAATAAGTTATGTTCATAATCCCCTTCTTGACTCAATAAAAATATTTTTTTTAAAAAGTTAAGTAAATATAACAAATAAAAGTTCAAATATATAAAAGCATCAACAAACCTCCCCAAACTTAAATACCACTGCCCCGGTGTTATCCCTTCCGGTTTGGCTAAGGGAAAAACTAAATCATAAGTAAGAGGTAGAGAGACGTCAAAGTTACCAAACTCGACAAGGAGTGTCAACCGATGTGAGTGATGATTGTCGAACGATTGTAAACCATCCAAGCTGTCGAGCGATTGTGAAGTGTTGATGTCGGCTGATGGTGGTTTGAAACTTTTCTACTCCTTCTTTGAAAACCTAAAGTAATTAAATAAAAACTGTAATTAATAACTAAATAATGAAAAACCAAATTAGAACTTACCACAAAGTGAGTTTCCTCCCACTCACTGCCTGTTTTATAGTCTTAAGCTCGACATTTGGACTTCTGGACCAGTAAGGTGGTTCATCGAACCAATGTGGAAAGCAAGTATCCACATACTCTTTGTTTGTCTGAAACCATGCATTGATGAAGCTCCTCACTCTTTTTTTCCTCCGGTTCTCTAGTTGTCCATCCTTATCTGAGCGGTCTCCAATATACTCATCCTTTCCTGGAGTGTTTGAATACATCCCGTCAGCACGTTAAGCCTGGCATTTGTGTGCTCTGAAATATCATCCAATCTCTGGTAGATAATATCCCTCATCAAGTCTTGAGAAAGGTACACACCATCAAGCTTGTCTTCTAATAATTTCCCCTGTTACCAGCATCTGTCGAAATGCTGTGTGATGGCTATCGATCGATGGCCTAGTGTTGTCGTCGGTCCATGCTGAACTAACTGCTCCAATCGATTGTTGTTGTTGTTAAATAATCTGATGAGTGTAGTCCATCTTTTGCTTCATGAATAGTGGGGGTTATTGGTAATGTACCTAACCCTCTGCATCTTAGGAAATCATCTCAATCTTTTCTTTTTATTGATGCTGAAGAGAGAGAAGGGAATCATAAATACACAAACTAGTACCTTACAAACTTGCAGAAGGAATTTGATACGATGTATGCCAAGCCCCAAAGCAAGCAAAATAGTCAGTATTTGGTTAGAGATCAACTTTGGTTCCTTCAAACTTTCTTAGTAAGTAAGATCTAATGGCAGGATGATCCACTTTGGCATATCTAGTGATCTTTGCAATCAACATGCCTAAGAGTGGTGCTATAGTGTGTTTAGTAAATAAAGAAGTTATGATCATAATCCCCTTCTTGACTCAATAAAAAAATTTTGAAAAAAATTAAGTAAATATAATAAATAAAAGTTCAAATATATAAAAGCATCAACAAACCTCCCCAAACTTAAATACCACTGCCCCAGTGTTATCCCTTCTGGTTTGGCTAAGGGAAAAAACTAAATCATAGGTAAGAGGTAGAGATACGTCAAAGTTACCAAACTCGGCAAGGAGTGTCAACCGATGTGAGTGATGATTGTCGAACGATTGTAAACCATCCAAGCCGTCGACCGATTGTGAAGTGTTGATGTCGGCTAATGGTGGTTTGGAACTTTTCTACTCCTTCTTTGAAAATTTAAAGTAATTAAATAAAAACCGTAATTAATAACTAAATAATGAAAAACCAAACTAGAACTTAGTACAAAGTTAGTTGCCTCCCACTCACCGCTTGGTTTATAGTCTTAAGCTCGACATTTGGACTTATGGACTAGTAATGTGGTTCATCGAACCAATGGGGAAAGCAAGTATCCACATACTCTTTGTTTTTTTGAAACCATACAGTGATGAAGCTCCTCACAGTTTTTTTCCTCCAGTTCTCTGGTTGTCCATCCTTATCTGAGCGGTCTCCATTCTACTCATCCTTTCCTGGAGTGTTTGAATGCATCTCGTCAGCACGTTAAGCTTGGCATATGTGGGCTCTGAAATATCATCCAATCTCTAGTGGATATTATCCCTCATCAAGTCTTGAGAAAGGTACACTCCATCAAGCTTGTCTTCTAATAACTTCTCTGTTACCAGCATCTGTCGAAATGTTGTGTGATGGCTATCGATCGATGCCTAGTGTTGCCGTCGGTCCATGCTGAACTAACTGCTCCAATCGATTGTTGTTGTTAAATAATCTGATGAGTGTAGTCCATCTTCTGCTTCATCTCTCCCATGCACGTGGTTAACCAGCCAATACTATTGTTGAACGGGTGGTAAAGGTCATCAAGCCTCTTGTAATGTTCATTCGTAATCATTCATGGGATCTGTAAATTCCTTTTACCAAGTTGTCGACTTCTTGTGTGCTGTAAGTTGATGTGTCTAGTCTGACTCTGCGAATGTTTGCTGCATGCTTTGGCAGACATAGATAAGTATATTCATGCAGGTTGGCTCTCTCAAGAATCTCCCTAATGTCCTCCTTAGACACATTGATGATTCTGCCATCCATGGCTCGTGCATTGCCATTCTCATCTCTGTACTCATACTCATCTCTCTTAAACTTCTTCGGTTGTTCTTGTCAAAAGCTCTGGATCCATATTTGATGAGACCATCGTCGATGATAGATGTGTCTTATTGATCGATGTTTTATCTTTGGTTTCGTTAAACCGGCTGAAGCCTCTAGACTTATAGAACTCAAATGTATCGCGCTCAGCTGCTTCTTCTTAGAAAAGTTCTGTGTAATCTGGGTTGGTCCTCTCTGGTGCCAACTTACGGTATTGCTTTCCACTGTATAAAATATCTTCTAGATGTTCTTCTTTGTTATGATCTGTGACATGAGTGTCGGCCGATGGTTGAGGTTTTCAAGCGATCGATTGTTGTATACTGAGACCGTCGATCAATTTTCGATGTTGGGTATCGATTGATTCTGAAGGGTGGGTTCCATGCAGGTGCCGTCGACCGATGTCAAGGGTTGGGTATCGATCAATTCTCTCTCTGCAGACTCCCCATATTGCTCGTAATTGTAGAAGCATGTAGCAATTAAAACTGTATTATCACCCTATTATATCAGAATAGCCTTGTTCTTCACTTTATCATGTTCATAAAAATTATTTGAATCAATTAAGGATAGATACAACTTGTTTATCTTCATGTCGCAGATAGCTTCCATTGTGGCCATGAATGCTCTTGCAAGGAGTAAGGAAGAGTTCCAGTCAATCTTGATATCCATCACATGGAAGTCTATTGGGACTAAGGCGTTTCAAATATGCACAAGGACGTCTGTGGCTATCCCGCCTGAATTCACCTTGGAGCAATCCAAAAAAGTGAATGAATCACTGGAAGGCTCCACTTCTCTGCCATATCTAGGCATGATGTTGACATCGCAGAGGGCATTGGGATACTCGTGGCCTTTGACAAAACATGGAACTACAAACTTTCCAGGGTCATTTTTCTTCTTGAGTAATCCTCTGCTTTAGCTTCTCTCTGAGGCCATTCAACATGTGCTCTATGTCCTCATCTGTCTCCTTGGATTCTCTGAAAAACATCCACAATCTATAAGTATAGTACGCTTCCTCAAATTGAGTATCTAAAGGATTTTAAAAAACTCTTTTGGGAAAGACATCCATCTCTTTGTAAGTTGCTTCTCTGCACAGATGTTTAGGAATCTTCTTCTTCCTTCTGGAGTATCTTCTTGTTGCCTTATCAACTATTGTCGGCTCAGGTGTATCAGCGTTCTGTTCTACAGTCTCCATATTCGGTTGTCCGACAAACAAGCTTGCATTCAGACTTGGTAGACGAGAACTGCTTTTGTTGTTGAAGACCATCGATCGATGTTGACATCTTAATGTCGATTGCTGTTCGAAGATGCACACGAAGCAACAAACTCTGAGGGTTTCATCGATTGATGCTCAGCAACGGATGTTGATCGACACCAATGCAAACTACCAAAAGACATACCACTTTTTACTCAGAAATCTCCCTCTTGGAGCTGCTCTCTTTTCACCTCTTGCCAAAAATCATCACTTATCAATGTATTGACGTGGTGTTTCTGACTGCTTCCCCCTTCTCCTTAATCAGGTCTAATGTCTTTGAATCGCCTCACTTGTCTGGGTCACTTGATTCTCCAACTTCTTGACATGAGTAATGAGAGTCTCAAACTTTGTGTTGAGGTTGAAGTACAGAGCATATATCTTTTCATTTAAATTCATAGTCATCTGCTGCTGCTGCTCCAATACTCTGTTAACCATAGCTTCTAAACTTGCTCTCCTGAGAGTCTGGATATGTGGGTTTGGATAAAAAGAACCAAAGGTCCTGTTTTTATGGCTTTCACTTTTTGCTTCCTGAGAAACTTCTGAACAATGTCCAACTTTGCTTTGACTCCATCTATCTTCTCATTTCTCAAAGCTGAAGTTGATTTCTTCTCTCATAATCAGTGTTCTTGTTGTTATTGCTAGACACCAAGTTCTCATAACCCTTGTTGCTTCTTTTAGACTTCTAGTGCTGAAATTCCCTTCACTAGTTGTCTCTAAAGCCATCTGGTACTGCATATCAATACCTCCAAAGAAGGTGCTAATTAGTTGCACCTCGTTGAAATCGTGGTGTGGCAGTCTCTCTGGTAGGAGTTGAATCTGAACCAATAGCTTCTGAATGTTTCTCCAAGTTCCTGTGTGAATGTGGTGATTCTGCTTTTCAAGTCCTCTGCTCGCGCATCATCAAAGAAATTGCGCAGAAACGCATTCTTGATGTCTGTCCAGGATGTCAGAGATCCAGGTGGTAGCTGCTTAAGACAATGTGAAGCTTCTCCAGCAAGTGAGTACCTGAATAGCTTACAAAGCATATAGTCCTTAGGGACTCCGTTGTCTTTAAAAGCAGATACAAGATCCCCAAACAACTCCAGATGTCCATTGGATGCTCGTGTCGCGATCCATGGTAGTGTGTCTGCGCAACAAGTGCGAAGAAGGACAATTTGATCTCAAAGTCCTTCCTCTGGAAAGCTTTAGGACAAATAGCGGATCTGTTAGCATGGAACTCGTCTGGACTATTGTAGTCTCCCAGTGTTCGTTGAGCAGCTTGGGCATTAACTTCAGGTCGAGCTCCTGCAGCGTCTGCTTCTACTTATGGTTCAGGGATTGCAGCCCCCTGATCATCAGTTCCCTGACCAGTTGCATTATGTAGATGACCTTCAAGGTCACACAGGTCTCTTCTCTCATCTCTAACCAAAACTAAAGTCGCAACTATCTGAACTCGTGAACTACTCTCAATTGATGCCTTGTTGGTTCTGCGATCGATGTTGGTTGTGAAGAAGCGTCGTTTATGGTTGAATTATGCTGTCGATCGATGCTTGGCGTATCTTTTTGCGGATCGAGCGTTCAATTACAAATGGATTTGAGAAGAGTAATTCCTGGTTCTTGTTGCTTCTGGTATTTTTGGGCATGCACCTGAAAGACAAGAAAAATACATTATTAGTAAATTACAGTAATGAAAAAGCCTAGGTTAAACCTAGAAAGTAAATCTAATGGCGATCCTTGATCTCCGGCAACGGCGCCAAATTTGACAGTGTGCGGGTTAAGGTATAGTCTTAATAATGAAATCTATCAAATTAACCCTACGAACCGCTCTTGCCAAGAGAGGTCAAATTGTAGTACTTAGGGATTGAATCCAAAGAGAGCAATGGCACACAACAGATTTTTATACGTCTAGTGGTTAGGATAAAGAAAATATAAATAATGGTTTTTGGTTATAAGTCTATCAGGAATAGGAACTTATCTAAAATACTAAAGTGAATGCATATATGGAAAACAGTAGATCTAGGGTTTCATGCAAGTGAATTGTAATGGATAGGATGTAGGAAATTATTAATATGTGAGAACAATAAATGTTAATTAGTCGGACCTTCTCTTGTTCCAACTCTCGTATGAGGAAAGAGAAGTGAACCGTCGATCGATGGCTAAGGCCAGATGTCGATCGATGCTAATCAGACATAAAGTTCGTCCACTATGCTAATTAGACCGGCTCTTGCATGCATCTAGCAACCTATCTCAATGGAACCAATTCTGGCATAAAACCTACCCTCGTAGTTTTCCATGTCCTAAGTTCAGGTTCCTAGTTAGCTACTCTAGAACGCAAACATTAAACACAATTCAAAAGATTGATATTACTTCATACTAGCAATCTTATTTTGGGGCTAATTCATCAATATCATTATGAACCCTAAATCTAACACGTGAATTACTCAGACATGATCAAAGAAAACATGATGAACTGAATAATATAATGCATAGAATAATAAATTAGGTTCCAATACAAATCTCTAAAGGAGTTCAGATCTTCTCCTCTATACTACTAAAAAAATCAATCCAAGAAAACTAAAAGTTTTAAAATACAATATGGTGTTCTGCCTAAACAATGGCAGAAGCGATATAAATTAGGTCAAAACTCGTCCAAGGGCATTACCGTTATTCGTGTTGACTTGGACTTGAATTCCACCAATACTCTGCAAATGGGTCGTCAATCGGGAGCAAGGGTGCTCCGTCGATCGATGGTCATGCTTGACTAGACTCGTACGTAGTTGAATGTGAACAGCTACACAATATCTCTTCTGAAAACTCTAACAAGTTCCATGATCTTCATAATGCTCCAAAACGTACCTACACCTGTAAAGACTCTAAAACACAGTCCATACACACATAATAGACTCCAAATAAGGTCCAAATGATGGTCTAAAACTGTTAAATAACAAGGTATATCACTATACTTGGATTGGGCACATAGAGTTTCTCTTTCATTATTTGATGTGGTCGAAATTTACTAGGGGTGATAGTTATACTTATACATTATGTGAGTCAATGCTTTTCAAACCTCTTTCAGAGGCTACCTTTATTTTGCTTGAGGACAAGCAAAATGTTTAGTCTCGGGGGAGTTGATATACCTTTTTATTTACCAGTTTTAGTCCATCATTGTGACCTTATTTAGAGTCTATTATGTATGTCTGGACTATGTTTTAGAGTCTTTACAGGTCCAGGTATGTTTTGGAGCATTATGGAGATCATTGAGCTTGTTAGAGTATTCAGAAGAGATATCCAGTAGCTGTTCACATTCAGCTAAGTACGAGTCTAAGTCAAGCATGACCATCGATTGAGTGAGCATCCTTGTTGTCGATCGACGGCCCACTGGCAGAGTATTGGCCGACTTCAAGCCCAAGTCAAGAAGAATAACAAAAATGCCCCTGAATGAGTTTTGACCTAGTTTATATGGGTTATGTCATTGTTTAGGCAGAACACCACGTTTTTTTAGAGCTTTTAGTTTTCTTCCATTTAGGTTTGGAGTAGTTTAGGGGAGAAGATCTAAACTCCTTCAAAGATTTGTATTGGAACCCCATTTATTATTCTCTGCATTATATTATTCAGTTCATCATATTTTCTTTGATAATGTCTGAGTAATTCACCAGTTAGATTTAAGGTTCATAATGGTATTGATGAATTAGCCCCAAAATAAGATTGCTTGGATGAAGCAGTATCAATCTTTGTAATTGTGCTTAATGCTTGCGTTCTAGAGTAGCTAACTAGGAACATGAACTTAGGACATGGACAACTTAGAGAATGAGTTATGTGCCAAAATTGATTCCATTGAGCTAGATTGTTAGATGCATGCGAGAGCTGGTCTAATTAGCATAGTGGACAAACTTCCTATCTGACTAGTGTCGATAGACATTAGTCCTTAGATGTCGATCGACAATGCACTTCTCTGTCTGCATACGTGAGTTGGGACAAGAGGGGGTCGGACTAGTTAACATTTATTGTTCTCGCATATTAAAATTCCATGCATCATATCCATTATTTTTCACTTGCCTGAAATCCTTGATCTACCACTTTTTCATATTTGCACTCCCTTAGTATTTTAGATAATTTCATATTCCTGATAAACTTACAACCAAAACCACTATTTATAGCTTGCCTAGCTTAACTATTAGAGCTATAAAAATCTATTGTGTGCCCTCGCTCTCTAAGGATTCGATCCCTAAGTATTGCAATTTGACCTCTCTTGGCAGGAGTAGTTCGTAGCGTTAATTTGATAGATTGCATTATTAAGAACATAAACCTTAATTGGCACGCTGTCAGGCACCAATTACAATCTTGACTACGTCTCAACATCCAATGACATAAAGAGTGGTCCACCTTCGGGAACAAAGTATGATTCCACATTGAGTCAATACAGCCTCCAGGTCTGAGAAAACAAATAATAATTCACCTCCAGGTCATGAAAAGGAATCCATTAGAATCTTTGGGTTCGCAACAGCAATATCTGCGGATCTTTCTGGATCAAACACGAAGCCCTTCAAAATTCTAGATTCCAAAGAAGAATCAGTAGAAACTCCAAATTCCTATGCGACATAATTTGATACTTCAGGGTAATACGTTGAAAACTCAGCCTCAACGCTTCAATAAAGAGTCTCATTCTTCCCAAAAAAGATAGTAGAAACACATAATATTCACTTGACTGCTTCTTAGCACAAAAATTCTCATGCCACAAAATCAAGAAAAATGTTGTACTCATTGAAGTAAATCGACAGTACGCTTACTCGATCCGGCCATGCGCCATTCGGATCCAGAAAACATGTGGCTACGTGCCACCAAGTTCATGCGCTAAAAACCGGATCTTGTTAATCACTGCAATGTGAATCTGAGATAAAGAAGACTTTTTCCCGGGGGGCAACATATAACCTATGGCATATTCTAACAGAAACATAATCTTCGTCAGCCGGAAAACGATGTATGCACATTGTAGCATTCTACGACACTGAAAGCTTGGTCCATGCCAAGAACAATCAACTAAAGAAAGGAGATCAAGTACCTATTGCAGTACATAAATGTTTTCTTCCTCTGATCAGGCCGTGCACCACTTTAATCAGACAACTAGAAGGCTACGTGTCATCGAGGTCCTACACAAAGAAACGAAAATTTTCATCCACTGAAATGAGAGAATAAGATCATGAATCCTTCAAGATTATTCGATCTCATCAATCTCCGAGTCTGGAAATGCTTATTGGATAACAATCATCCTTTAAATATTTACGACCAAGATTTTCACTTCCAGGTTTCTAAGTAGTCCAGGCCAGAAAAAAACCAAGAGAAAGGCACTATAGAAGCAACATTCCTGTTCATGATAAGCCTGCTGAGATGGAACAGCCCTGGTTGACCAAAGTGCACAGGTTATCTCACAAATTCACCCATGAAATCGAAAGATAAAGGGCATTAAGTTGAGAAAATAATAATTCAGGAAGATAAAAATCATGCTTCCGAGCAGGACGACAGCCTTCGGATTCCAACCTGGAGAAATCCCGGCTCAAAATTCGGGATCCATCCCTGTCACTGTGTAAAATGGAAAAAATTTTACTATAGGGAGACCTTCATATATGGAAGGATCTAACCTATATTCTGACTACTAAGATCTATAAAGGGATTACAAGACCCTATGATCTTGTGCATAAGTAGAAAACTCACATATATGGCACATGAAAAATATTTGTTAAGCGCAAGAATCGGCTAACACAAGCCAGAGTATGCAGTCAAAGACAATAATCCTACGTAAAAGCTCAGGAACCTACTCCAATGCAGGATACATAGAATGAAAATGCAATGTACTGCCTGAGAAGCTTATATGCTTACCCTTAGGCATAGAGCATATTACATAACATGCAAAGTACTACGCAAGAAGCTTACACATTACTCTTTCTTAGGGTGCATCATATGAAACATGCAAATTCCTACAATATTGAAGGAAGCATAAGTACAAATGCAGAGTACTGGATCCAAACTCAGAGTTTGTAGATGGAGAAAACCTACACCCTTGCATATATGTGGGATATACATGAAAATGATGCAAAAGGTATACGATTAAAGCATGAATATGCCTTCACAAGCCTTAGTGTGCTATCGAAAATACATGGTTCCTTCATAAACGTCATGTGCCAAAACAAATGAAGGAACCATTCGTACAAAATGTGCATATTCCTGCATTAAAATGCTACGTACTAAATCAGATGCATGAAGCATGAAGTACGCTTGCAAAGTACTTTAAATAAACCCTAGGGTTTATATAGGGAGAAAAATGTACAAATTTTGACCACAGGAGCACCATATATCCCTGCTTATCTAGACGTGGAATCAGTAATACTGACGGTTGAATCACCACCCCAGGTAGATTCACACCAGCATTGACCGGTAAGACTTGCGATTACCTAACCCTTGTCAAGGATGAAGTCACTCCAGCATGTGAAAAAGTTTGACTGTGGCTTTCGTGTAGGAAGCTGAGTGCAGCACCTTAAAATGTTGATAGTGGCCTACTTCCGAGTGGCAGAGTGCAACATCTAAACCGATGTTCATAGTGGCCTACTTCGTGGTAGAGTGAAACAGCTAAACCGATGTTGATAGTGTCCTACTTCCAAGAGGCAGAGCACAACATCTAAATCGATATCGATAGTGGCTTACCTCCGGGGGCAGAGAGCAATGTCGCATAACATTAAGAACAGCTTACTCATAGGGGAAAAGCTCGATATAACATCCTAAAACCTTCGGGTTCAATGAAGTGATACGCCTTGAGACCTCCGGGTCCCAAAGGGCTACGTTCTAAAACCTCCGGGTTTAATGTATGATACGTCCTCAGACCTCTGGGTTCCATGAAAATGTACCCTCTAACAAAATTCTTTTAAACCTATGGGTTCCTGGACGAAATTCCATAGAACCTACGGGTTCCATGAGAATGTATCCTCTAATCTACTGTTTGATGGACGAAACAAATTGGCGCGATGTCGTGACATCGGACCTGAACCGGACGCCGTTGCAGGCAATATACACGCCTCGGAGTCCTTGGTGCACCGCCTCTTCTTAGTGGCGTCGAGATTAGCACAATGCCTTTTGCGACTCTTCGGCGCTGCAGCCGGAATCTTGCTAGGAGCAGGCAGCCCCAAGACGGTTACTCTCTTAAATGGGGAGGAGGCATCGGCTCGTGAACCGGTTTGACATCGATGACTTGTACCGAAGTCGTATAAGAACCCGATGGTTGAACTTCGACATCAGGTACCGACGTATCCGTGGTGACCACCCCTCCGGCAAGAACGGCATCATGTACAGGGGGACCTCGGGAGTGAAGGCATCGGCCGAAGTAGCAGGTATCGGAGACACACCGCATGTGAGGTTTGAAACCTCCTCAGCGGCGCGAAAATCCAACTCACTGTGAAAGGAAAGAAACTACATAATGTGAGCTGAAACAGCTCCGGCAGCAGGAAGGTCCGACGGACTCGCGCCGGCAGCATTGCTCATCTCGACATCTCAACTCTTCTGAGCATTGCTGGGAGAGCACATCTTGGTGGAGATAATTTTCTAAGAGAGAGTGCAAAGAGGATGTTCAAAGTTGAGAGAATGTGGAGAGAATGAAGAATTGAAGCTCAATACTTATAGAAGAACCAAAACTTGAACGGACTTCACGCACTAAAATAATGAGAGAAAACTTCTCAAGAAAAATCAATTTTAACGGCAGATTCCAGTAACACACACGCCCGCAAGAATCATGCTCGAAACTTTCGAGCTGGGGGCTAACTGTTGGTGTCAAAAAAGGTTATCTCAAAATCAACATCTAAAATCGTGTTTCAGTGCGAAAGCCTTCTCGACAAAAGTTTCCGAGCAAAGGATTCAAGAGAAATGGAGCACGGAACTGAAAAAGTAGTCTAACTCGCCGAACAGGCAAGTTGAGCCGAACACGCAGTCCAACTCCCCGAACGGGCGACTTGGACCAAACACGTAGTCCAACTCGCCGAACGGCCGAGTTAAATTGAACACGCTGTCCAGATCGCCGAACGGGCGAGTTGGACCAAACACACAGTCCAACTCCCCCCGAGGCAAGTTGGACCAAACATAAACCAGATATTATGCCTTCCGTTGAACATCGCCGGATCCTCCCCTCGTTTTGTCTCGATCAAAGTTATCGTTAGGACTTTACGACAAAAACTGTAAAGACTCATTTCCCTAATGACGTTCATGCTTATCATATAAACGAAAAAACTTAACTCAACACCAGAGTTGTCTAAACTATACGAGATGTGTGAACTTCCTAGCTAAAGCGACGTCGCATCATTAGATGTTCTTTCGAAAAAAATCGTAAGAAAATTTAAGTCGAAATACGACCCAAAAAGGCCTAGAACGCGGCTGAAGACCCACTTGCGATTCCATACAAAATTAATCCCAGCAATGTTATGACGGCGTATCTTTACTCGCAGAAGAAGATAAATCTCGCGAAATCAGAAGATAAATGTCAAATTTCCAAGATGATAATGAAGATCGAGATAAAAAGGAATGTTTCCGCGAAGTGATAAACTCGACCTAGGGGCAAAAAAGGAAACACGAACCGACCTAGAAGAAATATATAGGGGGAGCTGAAGCTAAAGGCTCAGGGATCCAGAAGATTTAGACCTAGAATAACTCTGCTAGCTTAGAAAGACTTGGGATATAGAAGGCTGCATACTTCGAACTTTATTGAGATTCTTCTCCATCTTTGTTATGAGATTCTCTTTGTTAGTGATGTGATCTTGGGCTCATATATGAAGTTATGACCATGAAAGACATTCAGAAATTGGCCCATGATGTTAGCTAACATATCCAGCCCATTTTTATCAAGTTCCAAGCCCAAGAAGATCCAAAATCAAGTGGTTTCCTTGCTGTCTAAGAAGAGTGACGAAAATTGGAGAATAAATTGCATGGAAAGCTTCTCTCTCCTCCATGCATTGTTTTGTGATTTCCTAGACTATTAAATAACTAGCTTTGTGAGCAAGTTTAGTTTCCTATAAATAAGTTGTAATCTCCAGTGAAATAAAATAAGTTTTGTTTTCAGTAAAGATTATAGAAGTTTCTCTCTTTCAAGATGTGATGTCTTGTAAATTTTGGAACTCCATGTTCATGGTGTGTCATATCTTTGTTCATGGCTGGTCTAGACTTATCATAGATCCTTTCACAGATCTTTGTGGCGTCTCTCAATCCATCTCTCTATCCATTCCTTGTTGGTGTGTCATATCCAGCAAGATTTCGATTTCTTTGGTGTGTAATATCTAGAGAATCGATCCACTGGTAAATCAAAGGAATTTTCGCAACCTTTGTGTGCCATTCAATCCACATCCTTTGATCTTTGAGATTTCACCGTCTCTTGGATGCAAAGCATATCCCCTCACCAACTTAGAGTGCATCATCCTTGGGAGGTTCTCATCAGTTAGCTAGGTTCTACTCGTTTTGTTCTTCATAAATCATGTAGCTTTGTTCTTATCAATCAATAAAATGCCTTTGTGCAACTTACTGTTGATATTTTGTTATATCTTTCTTCTTCGTTTTTGTGTGTTTACACAGATAATTTGGTACCTCTGGGATAGTTGGGTTCTCTTTGCTTTCCTTGCTTTATGGAAATTGACAGTGTGAATTTCGGTTCCCACACAGACCATCTTAATCTTAACTTTCAGGGGAACAACCTCCACGTGGAATCAAAGAGAACACCTGATCATTTGGCGCAAAGCTCCTGCTGATGATCCTCTTGTCATGATACGCCTTGGTCCTTCATAGATTTTGGAGCTTTCATAGGCAAGGTGCCTGATTTCTTCTATTTGATGGAGTTGAATGGAGCGCCTTTCAGCGGCTGGTTTGATGTCGAAGTTGAGCAGATCACAGCCCATGCCGCCTTGTACTCAATCTCCACAAGAAGGTGACATGTATTGCCATACACCAAGTTGTAGGGACTGATCCCGGTTGGTGTCTTATAGGCTGTTCTGTAAGTCAAGAGAGCATCGTCGAGCTTGAGTGACCAGTTCTTGTGGGTAGTGCTGACTGTTTTCTACAAGATTCTCTTGATCTCCCTGTTTGAAACTTCAACTTGACCGCTTGTTTAGGGATGATAAGGAATAGCGACCTTATGCTTGACACTATTTTTCTTCAACAGACTCGCAAACACTTTGTTGATGAAGTGACTGCCTCCATTACTAATGACCACTCTAGGTACTCCAAATCATGATTGATTTCAATATCTTGGTCACTACTCTAGGATCGTTTATGGGACTGGCCATTGCCTCAACCCATTTGAATACGTAGTCAACCACCACCAGTATGTACTTGATAGGGCCTGATATTTACCACTATTGTGCCATGATATCAGCCCTATTTAGAGTCTATTATATGTGTTTGGAGTATTTTTTAGAGTATTTTCAGGTTCAGGTATGTTCTCGAGAACTTTGGTGATTATAGAGCTTTTAGAGATGATGAACTGCACAGATGCGTCAGATGTTTAGCTATGGTTGGAGACCTTATGATTGTGCGATTGATCTGATCTTTTGACAGAAGATACATCTGTGAGTTAGCTTTCTAATGCCACCGGTTTGAGGTCCATCTGACAGTTAAATATAAAGTTATGCCCGATTTACTGAAGCATGATCTGTCTGCCTCACGAGAGGAAGCTATCGAGAAGATGAATGAGTGTCGATCGATGGCACAGCCTTGGTGTCGATCGAAGGTGATTCCCGAAGATAGGCCCAAATATTTTATGGCCGACTTAAGCCCATAAGCCATCAAAAATTACCAAAATACCCATGGACGACCTAAAACCCTATTTATATGTTCATATGCCATTGTTTAGGCACCAAACTTTATTTTATTCATTGTCTTAAGTTTTGGAAAGAAGATCAATTTTCCTTCAGAGATTGATTGGAACTCCTTTGGTTTTATATTGATTTCTATTTCTATTATTTATTCAGACTATGATTTGTGTTATTGTTGCTTCCATGTCTGAGTAATCATCTTGTTAGGTTTAGGGATTTCATGTTCTTAGTGTCAAACTAATAGTCATAGGATTACTAGGTTATCTATAGATCTCTACACCAGAGTGGCTTGTAATACTAGGATCTAGAGTAGTGGAATAACACGAGAGTGTGACTGATTGCTTGAACCTAGAATCATAGGACAATTGAGAGGCACGAGAGTGCAATTAATTAACATAACCCGAGCCCTGTATGGATTAGATATCTAGGCGCATATGAAAGTTGGTCTACGATCTAGTTAAAAATTATCCATATGTGTGTTAATTATTTTCATAGGTAGTATCGATTGATACCCAAGCATTGGTATCGATCGACGCTCGATCCTTGTTTGCATGCGAGAGATGGAACATAGAACTTAGGCATCTGATTAGTAATTGCATGCGAGAGCTGGATTACTTGCTTATTGAATTCGAGTTCTAGGATTTGATCTATAAAACCCTTGGCATCCTTGATTTTTGTTTTGAATCTATTGATTGATAAATCCCTAGACATGATTATTTCATCTTATTGTTATCAAACAAATCACATACTTACTTGTCTACTATTACTTCTTTAATAACCTGTTTGCCTAGCTTAATCTAAACATCTATAGTCTATTATGTGTCCACGCTCCCTGTGGATTCGATCCCTAAGTACTACAACTGAACCTCTTATTTGAGAGAGTAAAAAGTAGCTCTTAGTGCACCAAAAATCAATTTTTATTCTTCCTATCCCATTTCTTATGTAAACAAACCACATCTCTTTCACTTTCTCTCTAAATTCATCCAAAATCAAGATTATAATATTTTTAATTGTAAAGTTTATACAGACATAGAAGCTCATGATTCTTGGTCATTAACCAATGGGTCACTTTCGTGGTGAAGTTATATGTGCTTGTAAAAGCTAAACAAAAAATCTCAACTGATCTAAAAATGATTTGATTTTTTTTCAGATTTGCTTCACGAAGAAGTCTTCTCCATCGAAAAGACTTCTAGAGATATCTTCTGGTCAATGCATAGGTTAGTTTTGAAACTCAATTTTTGTGTTATTTTTTATAGAATATTTCTAAGCCTTTAAATTTGTTTTTTAACAAAAACAACGAGAAGTCATCTCAGATAAACAATCTATCAAAAAAAATTACTTTTTATAGAAGACTTCACTAGAAGTCTTCTTTATTGTTATATGAAGTCTTCTCACTGTCGCAAAAAGACTGCATAGGTTAGTTTGGCAAATGATATTTACTATTAAAACATTTAACATTAATGAGATGACTTCTTGAAGTCTTCTGCCATAATACTTCTTAAGAAGTCTTTCAAATTTTATTCTTGGTTTTTGATTAAACATTTGGTTACTAGAAGTCTTCTCTAAAAAAATTCAGATATGATCAATTGTAAAAGTAACCTACGCAGATCTCTTGCGATAATGAGAAGAATCTTATCGTATGAAGACTTCTATAGAAGTCCCCAAAGAAGCCTTCTATGAAAAAAGGTCAAATATCTGCAAAACTTAGGTTAATTGCAAAATTAACATATTTATCAAAGAAGATTTCTCTAGAAATCTTCTCTCGTATTTTCGAGAATTTTTCAAATAAAAAATTACACTAATGTCTAAATATGAAGACTTCTTAAGATGTCTGTTGTAGAGTAAATTTCTCTAGATGTCTTGATTTGTAAATTTGAAATTGCAAAAATGATCTAAATAGAAGACTTATGTGGAAGTCTTCATGTCAATGTCTAATAAACCTTTCATTTTCTCTACAATTAAAATGATTTTTTTAATATTTTCTTGTCAATTCATGTATATTAATCAACATTGGGAATCCTAGATGAAATTTATAACTATTTGGTGATAATTATGAGGTTACATATATTCATGTTTACTAATGCTTCTAGTTAATCCGAAAAGACTTCTTAAGCAGTCTTTTGAAAAAAGTCTTTTATGTTATATTTTCAAGAGTGTTAAGTAACTTCAAGATATGTTTTTTTTTAACATTCAAAAGTATTAAGTAACTTCAAGGATATTAAAAAAATGTGGTTTAATGTGTCTTCTTAGATCATAACATTTAATTTTTAATTTTCAAGATATTTAAAATTTTAACTTTCACTTAAAATTGAATTTTGATCTTTTGTGAATTTGACTATGTGTTTTGAGAAATCTTATCTCTTAGTTCTAGTAAATTTGACTAAATTTTGTGTTTTTGAGTTTTGCTATGGGTGGGTATAATGTCAATAACATCAAGAATGTCAATTACTTGTGGCAAAATAATATTGTTAATTTGAACTTATTTACCTAATTCTTTTCATTAACATCTCTCTAAGTTTAAAAAGTAATTCGCAACTAAAAGAGCACACATACATTAAATAGACCACAATTAAAACTATTATACATGGAGCTAGATATCATTCTTTGGTACATATAATCTTGAACTCCACTTGATATCATCCATTTGTATCATTTTGGGCAAAAGACTTCAGAAGACTTCTTGGGAAATCTTCAAGCATAAAATGCATTAGAATAATTCTTATGAAGTCTTCTGAGAGTCTTCTGAGAAGTTTTTTCAGAGTCTTCTAAGAATTCTTCCAAAGTCTGAGTGAGATATGAAAAATTCTTCATGTTCACATTCAAATGACTTAAAAATAGAGAAAAACTTCAAAAATAATTTGTATGATTAAATAATAAACAAAACAGTCTTAACGAAGCAAGGAAGTGTTCGTAATAGGATTGTGGGGCTACATGATGAAGCTGAAAATCGGATCACAGAGGATAAAGGTGTTGAAATAGTGGCATTGGACTATTTCGAAGACCTATTCAGCACCACTTCCCCATCAGAGTTCGATAGTTTACTGGCTGAGGTAACACCTTGTAGCACTTTTCAGAAGAATCAAAGGCTCCTAAGGATAGAGACGGAGGACGAGGTACGACATGCTTTGTTTATGCTGCATCCAGAGAAGGCTCCATGACCGGACGGAATGACAACTCTCTTTTTTTCCAACCTTCCTGGCATATTATTAAGAAAGACTTGGTTGAGATATCGTAAATAATTTTCTGGTTTCAGGAGAAAGGGACTCAAGATTAAAAATTACTAAGATTTGTATGATCCCAAAGACGAAGAGGCCTACAAGGATGACGGAACTAAGGCTAATAAGCCTATTTAAAATAAGGTACAAGATCTTCTCGAACGTCTTATGTCAGAGATTGAAAATATGCCTCCCCACCCTCATATCGGAAACTCAATCGGCCTTCGTGGCAAGAAGGTTGATATTGAATAATATTCTTATATCTAAAGAAATTTTCCATGCTTGAGAACCAATAAAACATGCCAAGGAAAGTACTTGTCAATCAAAACAGACATGAGTAAAGCGTATGATATGGTGGAATGGGACTTTATCCAGGCTCTCCTACAGAAAATGGGTTTTGATCCTCATTGGATCAAACTATGATGGAGTGTATATAATCGGTTCAATGTCGAGTTTTACTAAATGGTCAACCATGTGGTCTCATAATTCCATATAGGGTTTTGCGCCAAGGGGACCCTTTATCTCCTAATTATTAATTATGTGTACCAAGGCTTTAATTGCAAACATCAAAAAGGCTAGGAGAGGGAAATAATTAACGGGAATGAAGGTAGCCAGAACGTGTCCATCTATATCTCATCTACTCTTTGTAGATGATAGCCTCTTCTTTTCTAAGGCACAAAAAAAAAAGAGTGTCAAATCATTCTCAGGATTTTAACGGAGTATGAGGTTGTATCGGGTCAACTAATAAATTTTCAAAAATCTTGGATTCAATTTGGACAAAATATTGAGGAATCCAGCCGATAATAACTGCGGGATATTTTGGGAATACATAATTTAGGGAGAATGGGATCTTACCTAGGACTGCCAGAGGATCTTGGAGGCTCCAAGATACATGTTTTTGGTTTTATTTAGGATTGCTTAAATAATATGGTTAATGGTTAGACTATTAAGTTTTTCACTAAAGAAGGAAAGCAAGTGATCATTAAATCAGTGGTTATTGTCTTACCAAATAATGTGATGTCTTGCTATCATTTACCAAAGCCAACCGCAAAGAAACTGACGAGTGCGCTAGCACAATTTTGGTGGAGTCCAGGGGGAAACACAAAAGGCATGCACTGGAAATCATGGGAAATGCTATGTATAAATAAGGATGAAGGAGGTTTGAGTTTTCATGACATCACTGATTTTAACACGGCGATGATTGGTAAGAAGTTATGGCGTCTAATAGGGAAGCCAAATACCTTATTTTCTCGAATTTCAAAGGACGATACTACAGAAATGCATCACCCCTTAAACCAATTATATCATATTCTCCATCATATGATTGGAGGAGTGTTGTATCTTCTAGATCTCTGGTTAGCAAAGGACTAATCAAAAGGGTGGGATCAGGATCATCTATATATGTATGAAACGATCAATGGCTCCCAACCACTCGTCCGAGACCAGCAAATAAAAACCAACATAATATTTACCCAGACCTTACAGTGGACTCTCTCATTGATTCAGCTTCACGAACTTGGAACTCGCAGGCAATTCAGGCTTTGGTAGATCCCCATGATGTGAAAATCATAGAAAGCATACCAATGAGCAGGACTCAAATGGTGGATAGGGATGGATGGCATTTAAAAAGTTGAGAATTACAAGATAAAATCAGGATACCAAGTAGAACGGGTTTCCCCAGTCAAGGAAAAATCACCAATAATGTTTGAACCCAAAGTTTTGATATATTGAAAGCATTATGCTAGAAAGTACGAAGCCCATCGAAGATAAAGAATTTTTTATGGAATTTGGTGTCAGGGTTTATAGCAGTTAAGAAAAATCTGAGATCAAGAGGGATGCAAGGTAATATATGTTGTGCATGATGTGGAGCTTCAGAGAAATTGATAAAACCATGTGTTTTTTGAATGCCTTCAAGCAATTTAGGTTTGGACTCTCTCAAAGATACCATCAAATCCAGATATTTTTCCAACTAGTTCTCTCTTCACAAATATGGATCATCTCTGTTAGAGAGTTTTCCCGCAAATAGATGATCATTAGTTTGCATGGATACTATGGTACATTTGAAAATGAATGAATAATAAAGTTTTCAGTAATCTGGACATTGATCCTAGGGAAACGCTTAAATTATCGGAAACAGAATCAACACTTTTGGCTGAGGCATAGGTGTTGAACATACAAAGGGCATCACACCATGTAGAGGTTACGAACCTATCGTCAATTACAGGGTGATAGCAAAAATATAATTATTGTTCGGTTAGGTTTGAGATTAATGCCAAGTAATTTTGATCTTTAAAGCAAAGAAATAATGATTGTTAGAATTAATGTGAGTTTATCATTAAAAATTTATTAAAATCATCTTAAAGAAACAATCATTTTTACAAGTTTAGATAAAACAATTTATTAAAATAATCTTTAAGAAATAATCATTTTTACAAGTTTAGGTAAAACAATTATATCCAATCTAGGATGTCGTAACCTAGAGTATATTTGATTTTTCTCTTCTATCATTTGATTGAAGTGTGTACGTCAGTAGCATGTATTTATGCAAACCATGATGATGATAGTTGTTTATTAGTCTTGGGTGTGTAACGATGATAGCTTAAGAATATTTGCGACACAAAATATTTTTTACACTTTAGGCAACAATATAATAGAAAACTATATGTTAAAACAAACTATCAATTGAATATTATAGTTACTTATGTAAATTAATATTGTACATATAGGTACATTTTTCACTCATTAATTTGTATCATTTATTGTACATTTTGGATGATTTAACTACAACAATATATTCTGAACTTAATAAAATATATAGTAAATTTTTACGAATAATATATTTTTCTATTTTTTTATTTTAAATATATTAATCAGTTTCAATAAGGGCAAGCAAGGCTATCGAACTAAATTCGCAGTTTTCCATGGATAAAATATAAGCAAATAAAATGTAACTCATTATTTAATTAATTTATTTGAAAATTGTGCAGTCTTTCAAATCATGATGGATAGATAGCGTATGATGTCTAGATTTAGTGTGTGTCTTCAAGAAATTCTTGATACTCTTTCTTAAACTTTTGTGTTCTTTTAATTCATTTTACTTTTGTTCAAAACTACAAGATTTATTTTTGTTGGACTGTATTGCATACCTTATATGCAAACATAAGTCTATTTTATATTTTATTGTATTTTTTGGCCCAAATAATATAAATCCGAATTATCATATATTACAATTTCAATTTAAATAACTAAACATAATCATTTACACATAAACGAGAATTTATAATATTATTTAATGGTAGCTATTAACACTGTAGTAAAGTCACAATGATTGATTACAAATTCATATATGAGGCATACAAAATGTGGTTGATATACATTCAGAATAATAAAATATAGAATACATGTATAATATGTTAACATAATAGAATACAACTGTTCAGTAGAAATCATAAAAATATTTACATCAAAATTTATTAACTTTATGATTATATTATATATACACATACATAAATAATTAACTACACATATAATATAATATGTTAGCATAACATTAAATTGTAATCATCAATTCAGAGAGCATATTAATGCTTGCACAAGTGTGCTTCACCTAATATGATATATAAAACGAAATTCTAAAGCAATTGTTTGATATACAAGTTTACTGTCACTTAAATAGAACTCAATATATAAGTTTATCATCATTATTTTAGATGTCAATTAAAATATCAATCATAACCTCTAGTTGAATAAATCTGAACACTGATTGCAAACCCAGTCACAGATTCATCGATATTTATATACTATATTGTGTAGAAATTCATATAAAAGAATTTCTTTTAAGAAAAAAAAACTTTTGCAAATGCAAGTCAAAATCACAAACATGGTTACAAATTTTAGTTTTGTAAAATTTAATTTTAATATTTTATTATTTTTCTTAATTTAGTGGCACTCATGTTATTAAAATAAGGTTTAAACGACTTTTCCACACTAATCTACTATTTTAAGAAAATTATGCATTGTTTTATTTATTATGTACTTGTAAGTATTGTTTTAATTTTAAATGAAAAATAAATAAATCTGCTATCACACTCGATTCTTAAGTTAGGTTTTGGGGATGGGGATGGGGATGGATGTGGGCGTGGGTGTGGGGGTGGGGTTGTTCGTTCATTCCATAGACATGAATTATTATAGGAGTAGAAAGTTAGGAAGGTTAAAAATAAGAATTCGGAATGGGAGCTACCTTGATGATTAATATATTTATATAACAAGATTTTAGTATAATTTAGTATGCGAACGTAGAGTCGGACATGTAGATAATTTAAATCAGGATTAGAGAGATATCTCTGATGTCCTAGTGGTTTCAACGAGATTCTCACATATGACTGCCATAGGTCGTGAGTTCGACTCTCTGTCAGCGGGGTGGTACTGAAACCTCTCCAAAAAAATCATGTCGCAGATGTTCGATGGGTTTCTACGGCGCAAATAGAATTTTCCTGGATGCGGAGCCTTTCAGGTGAGATCAGTCACTATAAAAAGTTAATGATTGCAAAGATTATAAAGGATGAGCAGCAAGCCCGCTAACAATTTAGCCATATAAGTTCTCTTGAAATGCAGCAAGTAATCATCTGAGAATGTGTAGCATATTATCATCATAAGCAGCTTGCGCATTTGCATCTTGTTCACTCCCATGAAAAATTAGCCTTGTATTGGAACTGAAATCTGTATATGTGCTCTATACCAACAGTTAGGCATATAGTTAGCTCAGCATACCAAACGCGTACACTCATCAAAAGCCATGCATCAGTTGTAGCGGGAGTCCTCCGTATAATAACCAGCGGTCTTTCCTCCAATAAGTATCTTCTTCTTAATGTGGACATTAGCATTTCGATGGTTTTATCCTCACAGAGCGTATCACCAAACTCCAAGTCTGTTTATTCCCCATAATCTCACTCGGCATTTGGTGAATTCAACAAATCTCCAAGCAACAACCGCACAAGCCTCTCATGTCAAAATTGCATTTATTTTATTTCGACTGTTTGATTGTAAATTGATAGATCAAATGCAGTAAACCCTGAATCTGTCTGATCCCCGAACTAACACCATTTAAAATAACTAAAAAAATGATTTGCACTTTGAACACGCATATTTATTTTCAGAATTAAA
Source organism: Moricandia moricandioides (assembly GCA_905132885.1). Taxonomy (NCBI): domain Eukaryota; kingdom Viridiplantae; phylum Streptophyta; class Magnoliopsida; order Brassicales; family Brassicaceae; genus Moricandia; species Moricandia moricandioides. The sequence goes on from CAJHQQ010003574.1 coordinate 28,909, forward strand.
TAAATTCTTTTTATTTTAATTCCTGTAAAATATAGTATATAAATATCAATACATTTATCCGGAACTCAAAAACTGAAACCAAAAAACAGAACCAATGTTCATAAATAGTTGAACGAATCAAATATCTCTAGAAGCCAGAAAAAAAGAAAAGAAATTGAACCGGGACCAAACTGCGAACCAATTGGATACCCAAATTTTTAAAATACAAATTATATACCTACAAATGTTAATTATTTTTAATTTTTGAATAACCAATATCCTAAAAGTACTATTTATAAATCGACTTAACTGAATAACCGAATTACCTAAATATTTTTATCCAAAACTTTAAAATTATCTAAACTAACGGATATTTTTTGTTCAAAGAACCCAAATTATCCGATACATAAACTAAAAACCCAAAAATCAATATATTTACCTATATTAGCCAAAATTACACGAAAAAAAAAAAATCAAACCAGAACCGAATTAGACATGAGTTTTTTGGATATTAGAAAGTTCTCAACTTTGATATCCAAACGAAACGAAAAACAAAATAACCAAACCGAACTGTGTAAATACCCAAACGTTTCTAAAATTTCTAGAACGGAAAAACTGAAAACCAAAAACTAAAAGACATGAACCAAAACTGAATGCCAAAACCTAATAGTGTATCTACATTTAAATAGTGTGAAAAAGCATTATATTTGTACAAATTTTTTAACTCCGTTTAGTAAAGTATATATTTTGCTTATAGACAAACTAAAAAAATATTCAATGTTTTCATATTTGACTGCGACCCGGACCCGTAGTCGAACCGGTAAACCCGTTGACCAGTATATATGGCTCGGATTTGATGAAAAATCCATTAATAAAAAACTCGATAAACTCACAAACGTGTTATTAACCTATGACTTAACAGTGGTCGATTCGTTAAAAATCTAGAAAAACAACTAACATTTCTAAAAATAATTAAATTCTCATATATTTTTTATTAGTACATAAAATTGAATAAATATTTTCTTTATGATAACAGTTTGGATTAAATTTAGGCAAATAATTATGATTTGATATTAATATTCTATATTTGTAAATACAATAAATACTATTATAACTTTAATGTAAAGATGGTTCTTCTGATTGATTTGGTAGTTGATGGGAATGGTTTCTATTGAGATCTTGAGGGTTGTGAGAAAAACAGAGCAGACCAATTGATTGATGCGTAGGTGCTAAAATGCTGCCACGTCATTTTTAAGCTTTGGCCACATCAAAAGTTGGAGTGAAGTACTTTTTCCTATTCGTGCTGGATTTCTAAATCTGTGAGCTTCTATATTGATTGTGGGCCAACTTATCAATACAGTTGTGTTAGCTGGGTTGACCTCATTATGTTTATGAAAGTTTATTTCTAGTCCGCTTATCCCAATGCTAATCACAGAAGTTGTGTTTGAATAAGGTTACGAAGTTCGCCGTCAAGCTATCCTCTCAAATCGATTCAAATCGATACCGTTTGGCTTTCTCTTCCCATTGCTTCTGTTGAGAAACGTTTACAGTAATGACATTCAACTCCTTTTCAACCTCTCTCATGGTGTATATATTTAGGAGGTTTGAGATCTTCGGCGACCATCTTTATCTTCCTTCTAGGATTATAAACCCACAAGCGCTTTCAGAAACCCCCGATTATGACAAATCAACAGCTTCGTTTCTCTGAGCTTAAGGCAAAGTAATATGAAATATCAAAGTGAAGTCGTAAACAGGCTCCATGAGCAAACTTGACACTGCGCAAAACTGAATGGGCTGCAGGTTTAAGCTGAGAATGTGATAGATTTTGGTTATCCAGAAATGTAAGAACTGATTGACAAGGTAAGTCTGTATAACTTTGAAAGAAGAAAATGATTTACAATCTCAGAGCAATTGCAAATACAGATCTCAAGTTCTCATAACGAACTTAAGCTCAAACTCATATCGTCTAGATTCTCTACAATCAAAGCATAAAACCAAAGATAACTTCTCCCTTTATTTATAAACCCCGTTTAACCATTATTCTCTTCCCTCCAATGGCAAAGCCTCCGAATGCTTCAAAGTCTTCCCTTCCTACTCACAAACCAAAGCCTCCAATTGCTCCAGAGTCTCTCCTCTTTTGTTTAAATCATCTCCAACACACTCCTTCCCTCGTTTCCTTACATAAGCTCTCTGAAACTTATCAATACTTCCCCCTATGAAATCAAGCTTCTCCTCAAGCTTGAACTGTGGGAACTGAGTTACAAACTCAGTATAAGGTAACCACAAATTCTCATACTCCGGTAAAGCACACCATTTCACCAACAGCTCCAAGTACCCCTGCTTATCGTATCTCTTCGCCACAATCTCTTCTGGCACCAACACCTGTTCCACCTCATCCACAAATGATACAGGTAAAGGACTAGCCACCGCGCCTTGGCCTAAAGCCTTCTTCAGTTGTGAGACGTGAAAGACCGGATGTATCTTTGTCGAGTCCGGTAACTTCAGGCGATAAGCAGCTTTGACCACACGAGATAACACGGCAAAAGGTCCATAGAATTTTGCAGCCAACTTCTGACATGCCCGACGAGAAACCGACTGTTGTCGATACGGTTTCAACTTCAAATACACCATTGTACCCACATCATATTCAACATCCCGCCAATGTAAGTCCGCAGATCTCTTCATCAACTCCTAAGCCCGAGCAAGATTCATCTTAATCCTGTCCAACATAAGGTCCTGCTCACGCAACGAAGTTTCCAAATCAAAATTTTAAGTGGAACATTCCTCAAAACGTACGATAGTCGGAGGTTCTCTTCCATAAACAACTGAAAATGGCGATGCTTTCAAAGAACTATGAAAAGCTGTGATGTAGCACAATTCGGCCCAAGCCAAAAATTTATACCAGGTCCGCGGGTGAGAAGAAGCAAAGCACCGAAGATACGTTTCCAAACAACGATTCAAGACTTCCATCTGCCCATCTGTCTGAGGATGAAATGCCGTACTAAACTTCAGTTTCGTGCCAGCTAAACGGAAAGACTCAGTCCATAAAGCACTCAAGAAAATTCTATCGCGATCAGACACAATGCTCTGAGGAAAACCATGGAGCCGAACAATCTCAGTCACAAATTTGGCCGCGACCTCCACTGTAGAAAACAGATGTTTCAATCCAAAAAAATGTCCATACTTACTCAACCTATCCACCACCACAGCAATCACATCAAACCCTTGTGAAGTAGGTAAGCCTTCAATGAAATCAAGAGAAATATCTTCCCACACTCGAACAGGAATGGGAAGAGGCTGAAGTAACCCTGCTGGGGATAGAGTAGAAGATTTGTGAGTCGGCAAACGGTACATTCAGAAACATACTGTTGCACCGTTTTATAAATGCCCTCCCAATAAAAAGATTGTTGAACACGTTTAAGAGTCTTCAAAACTCCCGAATGACCGACAACCTTACTGTCATGACATTCACTCAGTATGAGTGGGATAAACCGAGAAGAACGTGGCAAAAACAAACGACGCTTAAACCATACCCTCCCCTGAATCACCTAATAATTATCGTTCTTAAGGGAACCATCTAACACTCTGCCCTTCAACGCTTGTACATTCGGATCCTGATCAATTTCCTTAAAAATGTCTTGTAATTGCGTTGGCACTGTCAAAGCCAAGAGAAGCACTTGCAACGAGTCATTACTACCCACCAGACTTCTAGATAACCCATCCGCTGCTTTATTCTGACACCCCGGTTTATAAAGAATGTCCAAGTCAAACCCCAGTAACCGTGTAAGCCATCGCTGGTACTCCATGTTAACTTCCTTTTGCTCCAAAAGAAACTTAAGACTCCGTTGATCAGTATGCACCACAAACTTCCGACCAAGTAAATAATGCTTCCACTTCTGCACTGCCATCACCATAGCCATCAATTCCCTCTCATATGCTGGCTTCAACTTTTCCCGTGGAGTAAGAGCATGGCTGAAATATGCAATGGGTTGTTTCTCCTGCATCAAAACAGCACCCAAACCAAAACCAGACGCATCAGATTCAATCACAAATGGTTTAGAAAAATCAGGAAGGGCCATCACTGGTGTAGAACTCATCGCTATTTTCAATCTGTCAAAAGCTCTCTGTGCATCCTCTGACCAACAAAAATTATCCTTCTTCAACAGAGCAGTAAGAGGTTGTGCAATAACTCCATAATGACGAACAAAGCGACGATAATAACCCGTCAATCCCAAAAAACCGCGCAGTTGCTTCACTGTTTTTGGAGTGGGCCAGTTTCTCATAGCTGTTGTCTTTTCTGACTCAGTAGCAACCCCGTGAGCACTGATGATATGCCCCAAATATTCGACCTGAGATAACCCAAAACGCACTTCTTCCGGTTAGCGAGTAACTGATGTTGTTTAAAAACTTGTAATACTTCCTTCAAGTGTGCTACATGTTGTTCCACTGATTTGCTAAAGACAAACACATCGTCAAAAAACACCAACAAAAACTTGCGCAGAAATGGCTTGAAAACTCGATTCATAAGAGCTTGAAAGGTTGCAGGTGCATTGGTCAAACCAAAGGGCATGACCAGAAATTCATAATGCCCTTCAATTGTTCGAAAAGCAGTTTTAGGAATATCTTCTTCAACCATCCGGATCTGATGATATCCAGAGCGCAAATCAAGCTCCGAAAAAACCATGGCACCATGTAACTCATCCAATAACTGATCAATGACTAGTATGGGATATTTATTCGAGACTTTTACTTGATTTAGTGCTCGATAATCCACACAAAAACGATAGCTGCCATCCTTCTTCTTAACCAACAAAACTGGACTTGAAAATGGACTATTGCTGGCTCGGATGATCCCACTCTGTAACATCTCCGCCACCATTGTCTCCATCACCAGTTTAGTAGAGTGTGGATAACGATAAGGACGCACCAAAACGCTAGTCACCCCTGGTAACAGAGAAATGGAGTGTTCTGTACCGCGAAAGGGTGGCAAGTGAGTAGGGAGTGCAAACACCTCATCAAACAACTGTAACACTTGTGAAATTGCTGCAGAGACTTTTGGTGACAACTGACGCTGTTGCCAAACTTGGATAAAGGATCTCATCCCCCATACTCGCAAGTGGACGATAGAGAGAAAGAGATTGGAAAGTAGAGCAAGGAACGTGTAAACTCATATCCCCCCATAATGTAACTCGTTTCCCAGCAAACAGAAATGAGAATTCCAGCTCCTTCCAATCCACTTCACACTTGCCTAATGTCTCCAACCACTGAATTCCCAAAATCACATCAACTGATCCCAACTACAAGGAAATGAAATCCGCGGCAAAAGTAGTAGAACTGAGTTGAAAAGAAACTGAAGAACCGATACCCAATCCTTTCACAATAACTCCATTGCCCAGCAATACATCCAAACTCTGAGTTGCACAGACTGTCAAATGCAGCTTGTTTACAATCTTCGGTGATATAAAATTGTGAGAATACCCACTATCAAGAAACACTGTCACGCCTTTAGAACCAAAGTATCCACGCATTTTAATTGTCTTTGGCGAATCAATACCCAAGAAAGCACCCAAAGAGAGTGTGCGTAACTCCTGTTGGTCCACACATGTCTCTAATGTCTTCATCTCCTAACTTCCATCTAACAGCTCCACGTCAAACCCATTAATCACAGTGAGAACTCGCAATTCTCATTTTGGACAAACATTGGCATGTTGTTTAGACCACTTATCACCACATTTGAAACATACTCCTTCTCTACGCATCCCATCCAACTCCGCATCAGAAAACCTCTACCGAGGACGCAAATTTCCTCTCTGCGGAATAACATTCTCTTTGAGTTGCTTATTCTCATTGGTTCTCAATCTCATACGGTCCTGATTGAAGCGTTGAGGAACATAAGTGGTACCCAAACGAGTATTAGCCAACGTTGCCCCTCGCTGTCCTGCAAAATGCGTAGCTGATGCTTCACCCACCACCTTGCAAAAAGCACTAGACTTCATTCGCAGCACTGCCGCAATATAGTTCGCTAACCCCTGTGGGTCTTTCATGCAAATGACTTCTTTCATCTCAGGTGTTAAGCCATTATAAAAAATTCGTTCCAAATGATGATCCTCCAATCCCACTACTTGAGCTGATAAATCTTCAAACTCCGACACATACTCCGCCACTTTACCTGTTTGTTTGATCGCAAACAACCGCGTTTCAGGTTCATCATCAATAGATTCTGAAAAACGAATCACCATCCTTTGCTTGAAATCATCCCAGCTAAGAAAACCACCACGCTTGGTTACCCATGCAAACCAACGTTTTACCGTCCCTTATAAGCATAAGGGAACCAAATCTAGCTTCGCTGCATCAGAATATCTTCCCAAAGCAAAGAAATGTTCCACATCCACAATCCACGTATAAACTTTCGATCCATCATAAAACGTCATTTCCACTTTGCGAGTCATACTATCCCTATTTCCGAGATTCAGGTCCTCAGATCGATAACCTAGCGACATCTCTCTAGTACGTTCCAAAGAAATGTGAGGTACCTAAGATAGATTTCCCCGACGAACCAGATTGATTCTCATTTTCCCCGAACCGGCATCTTCCCCACCGTCTTCAACACAGCTTGCACCGATGAAGCCAGATTCGTAATCGCCGTTTCCATCGATGTTAATTTCCCTTCCATCGACGACGTCTTGACCACCAACGAAGCAATAGTTTCGTTAGCCGCCGATTGTTCGTCATTCAGTCGAATATAAGCTCCTGTCAAAAATTCCACCTGACCAGCCAGTTTCGAATTCCCGAAGATCTGAATCCTCCTCGTAACTCGATTGCACCGGTGAGCCACTCGTCGACATTGGATCGATCGTATTCAAACTTTTCACCGCACCACTGATAGATTTTGGTTATCCAGAAATGTAAGAACTGATTAACAAGCTAAGTATGTATAACTTTGAAAGGTGAAAACGATTTACAATCTTAGAGCAATTGCAAATACAGATCTCAAGTTCTCATAACGAACTTGAGCTCAGACTCATATCATCTAGATTCTCTACAATCAAAGCATAAAACCAAAGATAACTTCCCCCCCCCCCCTTTATTTATAAAACCCCGTGAACCATTATTCTCTTCCCTCCAACGGCAAAGCCTCCGAATGCTTCAAAGTCTTCCCTTACTACTCACAAACCAAAGCCTCCAATTGCTCCAGAGTCTCTCCTCTTTTGTTTAAATCATCTCCAAACACACTCCTTCCCTCGTTTCCTCACATAAGCTCTCTGAAACTTATCACCTTCACCTCCCCTATTCTTTCCATTCCAATGTGCCATGAGTCCAAGGAAGAAAAAACGTCTTCATCCTCTTCAGGGGTTCATCCAAGTTCTCTAGTTTGATGGGTTCCTCATGACCTTCAGCCTTAACCCGTAAGCATATGGAGTCCCCTCTCGCCGGCGTCCGTCAGGCTGATGCTGTAATGGCCTATGTTGAGGTCAAGGAAACAAAATCTGTTGCTCCGGTGGCTGACTCTTCTTCAGTTTCTCCCGTGGCTGATCCCTCTACAGTTTCTCCGGTGGTAGACCTCCATGTTTGCTCTAGTGGCTGATTCTTCAACAGTTGCTCTGGTGGCTGATTCTCCCACAGTTGATGGTTCCTCGACCAAAGTGGAATATATGTCTCAGATCCTAAACGGATCTGAAAACCCCTTGATGCGTCGGCTCCCTTACCTTCCCAAGGATCTGAAGATGCTATTGAAGCCTCTCCCATTTACATATCTGGTTCCATCAGTCAAGATGGTACATGAGATGTGATCTCGTCTCAACCAGTCTCTTCAGACGTCAAAGTGGAAGGCAATCATTCAAAAGGAAAAAAAATATGCTTCTGTTCTCAAGGCCTCAGCCCAATTAGTAGAAATCAACAGCCCTTCTGAGCATGTTTTCGTTGTTCCATTTATTTTGATACCAGACTCGAACATCCTTTCAGAAAAAGAGAAATCTATGGGTCGCATCATTGCAGTGGTTAATGCAATTTGGGCCAAGTTGGGATTTAGGATCTTTGTTCATCGGGTTGAAGATGGGGCTCACTTTCTGCGTGTGACTAGTCCACGTACTAGAGAAATGATGCTCACATGATCATGTTGAAACATTGCTGGGTATACTGTATACGTCGCGCCACTCCTCAAAGGCAATGGTTCCACTGGAACTCAGAGGAGTGCCTTATGATATACCTTGTTATTTACTGTTTTAGACCATCATTTTTACCATATTTGGAGTATATTATGTGTGTCTGGAATGTGTTTTAGAGTCTTTACATGTCCATGTATGTTTTAGAGCATTATGGAGATCATTGAGCTTGTTAGAGAATTTAGAAGAGATATCGAGTAGTTGTTCACATTTAGCTAAGTACGAGTAGAAGTCAAGCATGACCATCGATCGACGGAGCATCATTGCTATCGATCGACGGCCCACTCGCAGATTATTGGCCGACTTCAAGCCCAAGTCAAGACAAATTACAAGAATGTCCCTAGACGAGTTTTGACCTAATTTATATGGGTTCTTCCATTGTTTAGGCAGAACAACACGTTTTATTTGACAACTTGTAGTTTTCGTACATTGAGATTTTTAGTAGTTTAGGGGAGAAGATCTGAAACTACTTCAGAGATTTGTATTGGAACCCCCTTTATTATTCTATGTATTATATTATTCAGTTCATCATGCTTTTATTTGATCATGTCTGAGTAATTCACCTATTAGATTTAGGATTCATAATGGTACTGATGAATTAGACCCAAAATAGGATTGTTAGGATGAAGTAGTATCAATCTTTGGAATTATGTTTAATGCTTTCGTTCTAGAGTAGCTAACTATGAACCTGAACTTAGGACATGGACAACTACGATAATAGATTCTGTGCCAGAATTGATTTCATTGAGCTAGGTAGTTAGATGCATGCGAGAGCTGGTCCAATTAGCATAATGTACGAACTTCCTGTCTGATTAGCGTTGACCGACATCATGCCTTAGTCGTTGATCGACGGTGCACTTCTCTGTCCGCATACGGGAGTTGGGACAAGAGGGAGTCGGACTAGTTAACATTTATTGTTCTCGCATATTAATAATTCCCTGCATCCTATCCATTATAATTTACTTGCTTGAAACCTATTTGCTTTAGTATTTTTAAATAATTTTCTATTCCTAATAGACTTACAACCAAAAACCACAATTTATAGTTTGTCTACCTTAACCATTAGAGTTGTAGAAATCTATTGTGTGCCCTCTCTCTATGTGGATTCGATCCCTAAATACTGCAATTTGACCTCTCTTTGCAAGAGTATTTCGTAGGTTTAATTTGATAGATTGCATTATTGAGAACATAAACCTTAACCCACTCGCTGTCAAATTTGGTGCCGTTGTCGGGGAGCAAAGATCGCCATTAGATTTATTTTTAGGTTTAGATTAGGCTTTTTCATTAGTGCAATTTCCTAATAATTTCTTTTTCTTCTCTTTCAGGTGCATGCCCAGCAGTACCAGAAGCAATAAGAACCATAAATTACTCTTCTCAAATATAGTTGTAATCAAGCGCCCAATCAGCAAAACGATACGTCAAGCATCAATCGATAACAACATTCAACCGCCCGATCGATGCTTCTTCACGACAAACATCGATTGACAACACCAACACGACATCGATCGAAAGTAGTTCACGATTTCAGATGCTTGTGACTTTAGTTTTTGGTCTGAGATGAGAGAGGAGACCTGTATGACCTTGAAGTACATCTGCGTAATGCAACATTCCAGAGAATTGATGATAAGGGGGCTGCAATCCCTGAACCAGAAGTAGAAGCAGACCCTGCAGTAGCTCAACCTAAAGCTAATGCGCAAGCTGCTCAACGTACACTGGCAGACTACAATAGTCTAGACTAGTTCTATGCTAACATATCCGCTATTCGTCCTCCAACTTTCGAGAGGACGACTTTGAGATCAAGCCGTCCTTCTTCGCACTTGTTGCGCAGACACCCTACCATGGATCACGAATGAGCATCCAATGGATCATCTGGAGCAGGTTGAGGATCTTGTATCTGCTATTAAAGCCAATGGAGCCCTGAGGACTATCTGCTTTGTAAGCTCTTTAAGTACTCACTTGCTAGAGAGGCTTCACATTGGCTTAAGTAGCTACCACCAAGATCTCTAACATCCTCGACATACATCAAGAATGCGTTCCTGCGGAATTTATTTGATGATGCGTGAGCAGAGTACTTGAGAAATAGAATCACTTAATTCACACATGAACCTGAAGAACCATTCAGAAGCTCCTGGTTCAGATTCAAATCCTACTAGAGAGACTGCCCACACCACGGTTTCAACGAGGTGCAACTACTTAGCACATTGTCTAGAGGTATTGATCTGCAGTACCAGATGGATTTATACACATTTAGTGAAGGTCATTTCAGCACTAGGAGTCCAGAAGAAGCAACAAAGCTTGTTGAGAAATTTGGGTCTAGCAATAGCACCAAGAACACTGATTATGAGAGGAAGAAGTCAGCTCCCGCTTTGAGCAATGAGCAGATAGATGAAGTCAAATCAAATCTGGAAAATTTTCAGAAGTTTCTCACGAAGCAATAAGTGAAAGCCATAGAAAAAGCTACAAAAAAAAATCCTATGGTGGCAACAGGAACAAAAGCTACAACAAAAAACTCCTATGGTGGCAACATGAACAACTACAACCAGATTTCACAACAACAAAGACCCAACAGCAACAACATGACCTTTGTATCTTCTTACTATCAAAACCCACCTCCAAAGACTCATTAGAGCAAGGTTTGTTTATTGTTCTAGCACGATATGAATATCCTAAACAATTAACTATCAAAATAACCCTAATTTTAACACAAAAATAAAACTCTTGCCAAGAGAGATCATGTGTAGTACTTAGAGATCAAATCCACAGAGAGCAATGGCACACAATAGATTTCTTATTTCTAAAGACTAAGCTAGGTAAATATATATTAGTAGCAAACAATCAATTTAAGGAAACATTCCTTATCATGAGGTATAGATGAAATATGGAAATATAATAATGTAAATATGGAAATATGCTATTAAACTAACTAGATGCAGATGTAAGTATACTCGACCTAGGGTTTCAAGATTAATGGATAATAGGGAATAAGAAGCACAAAAATGTAAATATTCTAGAACTCAAATATGAAATATTTTGACCCTTTTAACTCCAACTCTCATATGTGAGCAAAAGGAAAGACCATTGATCAAAGGCTAAGGCATGATGTCGATCGACGGTGAAATCAGAAGGAAGTGTGAATGAGATTTGATATGTTCACTAAGCTAATTAGACCAGATCTCGCATGCGCCTAACAACCTAGTTCAATGGAGTCTATTCTAGCACATAACCTACTCTCGTAGTCTTATGTGTCCTACTTTTGAGATCTTAGTTAGCTACTCTAGAATGCAAGTATTAAGCACAACTCAATTAATTTAACTTAACATAGCAATCCTAATTTTGGGCCTAATCCATGATTGCTATCATTCAACCATAAATCTAGTTAATAACTACTCAGACATAATTAAAGTAAAAACAATAGTCTGAATATAATGCACAGATAAAATACTGAGGTTTCCAATACAATTCTCCCTAAGGAGTTATGAATCTTCTCCCCTAAAAACCTTAAGTCTATAATATAAGATTAAAAACTCTCTGTGGCACTCCTTTCTGTGTGATACATAAAGCATAAATATAAAACCTTCAAATCTATGTCAAAACTCGTCCATGGGTATCTTCGTCATTTGTCTCTAACTTGGGCTTGAGATCGTCTGTCTGTGAATTGGCTATCGATCGATGGCAAGTGTGAAACATCGATCGATCTTGGTCTCATAACATCGGTCGACGCCAAGGTTGTGTCGTCGATCGACGATTGTCTTGTACTTTGACGCTCTAACTTTCTTGTACTTCAACTCTCTAACTGATTAACTATGGATTCTTCTCCTCTAAATGTTCCAAAAGCTCCAAGTATCACCATATATTTCCAAAACGTTCCTGGACCTGTAAAGACTCTAAAACGTAGCGTAGAAACACATAATAGACCCTATAACATGGTCTAAAACTGGTAATATATAGGCTATATCAACTCCCCCAGACTTAACCTTTTGCTTGTCCTCAAGCAAACAAAGCATGTGAAAGAGGTTTTAAAAAGCGAAGACTCGCATAATGTCTAAGTATAACTATCACCCTACTTTGTTGCAACCATATTTTATTAAGTCAATCACAGAGAAACTTTATATACCATATCCTAGTATATCAATCAAATTCATTCTACCAACAACTTAGCGAATACTAGTATGACTCACCCCTCTACTGATTTTATTTCTTTGCATAAAATAAAAATGCAGGCTTTACCCTGGGAGTATCGATCAAATGACATATGAAATCTTACCCCTGCAAGTATCTGAGCACATAAGTAGTCTTCTCTGATCCATTTCCTCCCTCTCTTCTCACTTCTCTCAGTCAGTGTCTCCCTTTCTTGTGAGGGTCTCATTTTTTTA
>CAJHQQ010003575.1:0-41415 GCA_905132885.1 Moricandia moricandioides
AAATACCAATTATATTTTTTTTGGGCTTTTACTTTCAGTCTATGTCATTTTCTTTTTCAACTTGATATTATTAATCCAACAATATATGGGCACTACCGAGTCAAGAAGCATGTCCCCTCTTAACATGAGCAGTCTATGAGAGCAAAAGCAAGAGACTATAAAAACTAGTCACATCGCACAAACAAGAGACTACAAATAAATTTTATCTCGCAAGCAAAAGAGAACACAACATGCGAAGATAGATTGAGCTCAACAGGTTGAACTATACCTCTAAATACATCTAAATAATCTCTCACTTCTAAATATAACCATATTCTTAACCAGCCCTAGGTCATATCAAATTCTACATACAGAAATTGAACACAACAGATTGAACGGGAAGTCTAAATCACACCTTCAGATAAGATGTGTTTAACAAGAGGCGAAGAGAAAATGATAATACGCTTTGACTCTCGGGGTGATGCATCATTGTTAAAGAGATGTGTGGCTTCCATGTTAGCTTTAGATAGTCAATAAGATAGTCAACAAAATTCCTATGTTTATGTGTGTGTATCCTCCTGACAAGCTCAGTGTATGGTCGTGGTTCATCAGCACCAGACTGGCAGACTCAACCATCTACAAAAAACACTGCGGCCAAATATAACAAAGAAAATAAAGAGTTAATAATGAAAGACATCGTTATATACCATGTTATATTATATTCCAAAATACTAAGGTCCATTATTATGTTTTTGGACGCCTTTACTCACAAGGTGTGAGTTGCGGCGTTTAGCTGCTTTCATGCTCTTCGTACGAGCTGGTTATGTCGCCCAATTCTCCATAAGGTAAGTCCAGTCTTCATCACTGATTGAATTTGGTTTCTTGTTTTGCCTCTTATTCTTGCTAATTTTTCACCAATCGTGATCCTTGTTTCTTTCTTCCATAGGCCATAGACAAGTTCATTAAACTGGGGATCCCAATAACAAAATTGTGACAAAAGGAAAACAAAACAATTAGTGACTATATAATAAATTAATTCACTTACTACAAACGTTTGCCACCATACATCCTTTCTTTCTTGAGTAACAGACCTCCAAATCTTTCAAGGTTCTATGTAATATCTTTTCCATGTTGCCTGGATGAAGAGTGGACAGATGGGTCAATAGCAAACCTGGAAAAAAAAACATCATAGACATGGTAGAGAATCAATCAAATGACAGAGATATCAAATGCCAAACACAATCATAAGTTACAAAAACAATCACATGGAAGAACAATTCTAAGTTACAAAAACAATCAAATGGCATAGACATTTAATATGCTTAAATTAACCTCAAGCAGCTCTCTCAAATAAGATTTTTATCGTAGCATTTGTGGACGAATCCACATGGACTTAGGATCACACAATATACTATCATTTTCTAGTTAAGCTAAGTCAAAATATCAAACAATAAACAAAACAATAAGATTGACAGTTTTAAGATATCGAAAAGAACTAGATTCATGGATTTATCAATCAAAAGATAAATCAACAGATTCTAAAAGTTTTATTAGGTTCAGTTTGAGAACTCGAATATCAATAGTAAGTTCTCCAACTCCTGTTGTGATAATCTATCAAATGTCTAATTCTAATCAAATGTCAACTCTCGTTGTGGATATGAAGAATCAAACAAGCATTAGTTCCAATTTGAATATGTTCAACTAAATCCTAGATCAACTCTCGTTATGACTAGGTATTTAGTCCATCATGATTTACTTCATGTAATTGATTACACTCCCGCGTCTCACAACTATCTTATGGTTCTAAGTTCTAGTTAATTACTCTATGAACTAGATTTAGAGTAATCCTGATGTAGAAATCTGTAAATAGCACTATCAATCTATGATTATTAGTTTGACATTAACCTCATGAAATCCTCAAATCCAACAAGCAAACTACTCATACATAATCATAGAATACATAGTCATAAACTGAATAAAACACATAAAATAGATATGGTAAGAAATATTGGAGTTCCGAAGTCTTCTTCTTCGGTTACTCTTTCTTCATAGGCCTTCAGTTGACCAACAATGTCTTCAAAGCTGGTGGCTTTAAGATCAAGTGCTTGCTCAAGCGATGCTACAATGTGTATATATTTCTTTCGAGGGAGACTTTTGAGAAATTTCTTGACTAGTTTTGATTCTTCAATTTCTTCTCTTAGAGCAGCGGATTTTGATGAAATTTCAGATAATTTTCTAGCAAAATCATCTATCTTCTTAACATCTTTCATTGTTAGTTTGTCAAACTCTGATATTAAGGTCTGTAGTCTGGCTTCTTTAACTCGCTCTGCACCAACATGCCGTTCCCTAATAGCATCCCATACCTTTTTTTTGTATCCAACTCCCCAACTTGCATCATCAAGGTCTGAGGTATCGCTTGAAACAATAAACCAATTGTGATATCGTTTTTTGTCCTCTTTATTTGTTGTTGTTTCTATGATGTTCGAGACCTTGTGCACTTTAAGTAAGTTCTTCATTATAATGGCCCATAAAGTGTAGTTTGTTAAAGTTAACATTGAACACTTGATTGAGGGCTCTCTTTCTTTTGGTTTGGATGTTGTCATTATCGATAATTCTCCCATACAACGCAAATATTATCTTTGTATGTATTTTTTGTTTTGCTAGGCTCTAATACCAAATATAGAATTCAAAGATCAAATAAGAATATCTCTCTTATTATTAGCTTACCAAAATTAACTTAAAACTTAAGCTCTGAATCTCTAAACTCTTATATGCTATCTCATATCTTGACATCTTCTTATATAGAGCTTATAAAAGCCTAATCATATTAAGTAATATATCTAGATAACTTCTAAATATATTATGACTTATAACTTCCATATTTCGATAAGATTATGTTTTTAATTTATAAATTAAGTTTCTTTTTTTCTTCGAGCTTAATCCAACAAAGTGAAAATGTGTATGAAGTTGAATATGATGTTTTTGTCTTAGTCATATGA
Organism: Moricandia moricandioides; assembly: GCA_905132885.1. Lineage (NCBI taxonomy): Eukaryota > Viridiplantae > Streptophyta > Magnoliopsida > Brassicales > Brassicaceae > Moricandia > Moricandia moricandioides. The sequence continues at coordinate 2,979 of CAJHQQ010003575.1, forward strand.
ATGAGAATGACAAAATTTATTATCGGAGTTCAACAACAAATTACATTAGAAAAATAATTTAATTTTGGGGGTTAAATTTGTATTTTAATTCTTTCTGGATATTATCTTATAAATTCCATCACTCAATAATAGTGGTACCCACCAAATTCAGTAAGAAAAACAAACAATATTAGTACCCATAGATTTATCTACGCATTTATCCAAAATCATACATTAATTGCTTTTAATCTTCATTTTTTTTGTTTCATGTAATATGGCATATATAGTACCCTTAAAGTAAGAATGGGATCCTTCAAGTTGGAAGAAGAGGTCTGTGGCAGAAACTAGTCAGAAAATCATGAAACCTGTGAAGTTGTGGGATAAAAACATTCTCAAAGGAAACCCTGCGATTACTGGTACAAGATGGTGCCAAGATAATTCTCTGGAGAAGAAAGACACGAGATGAGTTTGGTCCTTAGTTTGAGGGGGAGAATGTGAGATATCAAACAAAGTCCCACATTGGAAGTTAAACAAGAATTGTCTAATATATATAGAGAAGCTCAACTCTAATTAGTACGAGACCTTTTGGGAAGGAATCCAAAAAGTAAATCCATGCGGGCTTGCCTAGTAGGTCCAAAGTGGACAATATCGTACTAATCGAATAATAAAGAGTTGGACATGGGCTTTCACAAACCCAACAATTGGTATCAGAGCGATTTGACGAAGATCTGCAAGAAGACCAAAATACCCTTAAAGTAAGAATGAGATCCTTCAAATTGGAAGAGGAGGTTTGTGGCAGAAACTAGTTAGAAGATCATGGAACCTGTGAAGTTGTAGGATAAAACATTCTCAAAGTAAACCCTGCGATTATTGATACAAGATGGTGCCAAGATAATTCGCTGAAAGAAAAACACACGAGATGAGTGTGGTCCTTAGTTTGAGGGGGAGAATGTGAGATATCAAACAAAGTCCCACATTGGAAGTTTAGACAAGAAATGTCTAATTAGTACGAGACATTTTGGGAAGGAAACCAAAAGTAAATCCATGCGAGCTTGCCTTAGGCTTGGGCATTTTAACATGTATCCGAGGACCCGACCCGAAAATACAGGTTCGGGTCCGAAATCGGAACCGAGAATTTTACCCTATTGGGTCTAATGATGGAGGACCCGTAGGTAGCAGGTTCGGGTCCAGAACCGACCCGGGACCCGATCACGTATTTTTGGAACCGAAGATTATTAGACTTAATGATTTTTTTGTGTGTTTTGAATGGTAACTTGATCATGTTTTAAGTTTATTAGTTATGGTTACGGTAATTGCACTATTGCAGTTTCAGAATGTGTTTTTTTCGTTATGGGGTTTCAAAATTGCAGGTTTGAGGTTCGGGTATCGTTGCAGGTTAATGGGTACAAGTAGACCCGAAACACGTATTTAGACCCAAAAATATGTAGAAACGACCCGAAATATCAGGAACCGACCCGAAACCGGATCCGAAATACCTGGATCCGACCCGATACAATAAAGAACTGGAAAAATTCGGGTATCTACGGGTACGAGATAAGTGGACCCGAACCGACCCGGACCCGATAAGACCCGACCCGGAATCGACCCGAATTTTTTAAAGTACCTATATGGGTCTAAATCTCCAGGACCCGAAGGACCCGGACCCGAGAAGACCCGACCCAAACCCGACCCGAGGACCCGGATGCCCAGGTCTAGCTTGCCTAGTAGGCCCAAAATGGCCAATATCGTAATAATCGGACAATAAAAAGTTGGACTTTAACAAAACCAACATACTCATAGTCAAGTGTTAAAACTTTTCTCTCTGGTATGAAATGTAAAACGTATTTACGATTTCGTTACAAGTAGAAAAGACGAAATTGTTAGTGTATTCTCGTGTGTGGGCAGTGTAAATGCCACGTGAAGGATACCGGAGGGCTTATTAAACTAAGTATTTAAGAAAATTCAAGATTTGAGTAAATTCAAAAAAATTTGAAATTTGAGTAAATCTTAAAAAGATTTGTTACAAGTTTTATGTGGTTTTGAAAAAATTTCAGAGTTTTTGAAAAAAACTTTTAAATTTTAAATATTTATTTTGAATCATTTTTTATTTTTAAAAAAATTATTATAATTTAATATTAATATCGTTTTATGAAATGTATAAAATTATTAAAAATTTAAAAGTTAATTTTTAAATAATTTTTATTTCATTTCAAACAATTTGATTTTCAATTTAAAAATGCGAAGAAAAATTTTCTATTTTTAAAAAAAGTTTCAAATACCATCATAGGAGGTGGTATTTCGGGAGGCTTATTGAACTAAGTATTTAAGAAAATTCAAGATTTGAGTAAATCCAAAAAAAAATCTGAGATTTGAGTAAATCTTAAAAAGATTTGTTACAAGTTTTATGTGGTTTTGAAAAAAATTCAGAGTTTTTGAAAAAAACTTTTAAATTTTAAATATTTATTTTGAATCATTTTTTATTTTTTAAAAAATTATTATAATTTAATATTAATATCGTTTTATGAAATATATAAAATTATTAAAAATTTAAAAGTTAATTTTTAAATAATTTTTATTTCATTTCAAACAATTTGATTTCAATTTAAAAATGCGAAGAAAAATTTTCTATTTTTAAAAAAAGTTTCAAATACCATCATAGGAGGTGGTATTTCAATTGTTGTTTTTACACTAGAAAATATCATTCAAACCCCATCAAAACTCATTTGATGGATTTTGTTGACAAAATCCCTATTTTTCAGTAAGCTAGAATTTGGAAGAACTTATACAAATGACTAATTCAATAAACTTGAATTTCACATGGAATTTATTAATGCTACATACAATAAGATGGAATTTGAGAAAAAAATAAAATCCTCTCAAATCTTAAATCCAATAAGACCCCTTTCAATTGTTGTTTTTACACTAGAAAATATCATTCAAACCCCATCAAATCTCATTTGATGGATTTTGTTGACAAAATCCATATTTTCCAATAAGCTAGAATTTGGAAGAACTTATACAAATGACTAATTCAATAAACTTGAATTTCACATGAAATTTATAAATGCTACATACAATAAGATGAAATTTGAGAAAAAAAAAAATCTTCTCAAATCCTAAATCCAATAAGACCCCTTTATTCTCTTGTCCATTTCATTCCCGCAAGTTTAGGGATTTTGGTCAAACTTAGCTAATTTCATTTCTCTTTTTCATTTTCTTTTTAAAAAATAGTAGATGAGAAAAGGAAATTAAATGCAAAAATATTAACTCCATTTTTCTTTTCTCTAATGTATTTTCTCGAGTACGGGTTTTCTAAACAATGAGAAAGTTTTGTTTTCATGTATACTGAATCTAAACGTCAAATGTTACTTTTTGTTGTTGTCAATCTCTAGGGAAACGCCAATAGTTACTCGGAGATTTGAAAATTGTTCACGGCAGGTCCTAAGATTTTAGAAGTTCCGTATAAAACTAAAAACTTAAAATTAGACATTATAAAATACCTCAAATAAAATATACAAAATTTTATTGGGCAATTTCAAATAGTTTTTTTTTCTAAGTTTTTTTCGCTAAAATAGTTCTCAAAAAAAACAAAAATGACCAAAATAATTCTTTGATTTTAAAAATTTTAATATATTTTTTTTAATTTTAAACCTCACTTCCAAAATCCACCCCACAACTCTAAATCCTAAGCCTAAATTAATTAACCTTAAGAATATAAATTTATATTTAAATCATTCAATAAAACCTATTTTGATTATTTTCTCATTAAATGCCATTTTTGTAACAAAACATTTTTAGGGCTATGAGATTATTTCTTAATTTTATATTATATAATATTTACATATTTTTTAAAAAAATTGACCAATTGAAAAAATATTTTTATATATTTATATTTGTTTTCTTACATAAAAATCTTTCATTCTAATTTATTAATATTTTTAATAAAAATGCAAAAATGTGTTTTTTTCTAATTGTGAATCCCACATATTTATGGACCCCATACCAATCTCTCAACAGCACTGTCAATAATAAGAAATAGGGGTGGTCACATATCGAATAATACCATAATTTTTAATATTTGTCATTTGATTTGTATCTTACGGATATATAATTTTTCGATTTTCTTTGATTCAGATAAATACGGATATCCGAAAAACCAGATATCCTGATTTTTTTTGGATATTTTTAAATATTTACGGATATCTCATCTACTTTGTTTAATAAAAGTAAATCTAAAAAATTTATACAAATGTGTCTTCAAACAAATATTTATACATGATATAAAATATGGTTTGTTTCGTTTCTAACGGATATTAACTTTTAGTATTTGTTTTACTTCGATGACTTACGAATATCTAAAATTTTTAATAACGAATTAAATTAAATTTAACGGATCAAATGCTCTACCCTAATAGAAGTCAATCGTACTATTTCTGCTGTCTATAAAATATTAAAATCCTAACTACTCTAATGATTCATCTAGGCAATGTGGAAACTTTTCTTTAAAAGACTGAACAAATGGTTGTTTTCATTACTACCGTACAATCAGGTTGTTTAATCAAAGACGTTAGTACTTCTGTGTTTTTGGTTGGGGTAATATATCATGTTTTGGTATAACAAAGGAGCGTCATCTCTTCAGTTCGGGGAATTATTTGCATCTCTTCTTTAACAAAAAGAAAGGTCGTCTCAATTAATGTATTCGAGAAAAAAGAAAGAAAATTAGTGCACCATGATCAAATGTTGCGTGGCTCGGAAAAGGACAGAAGAAGATGCGTTTACCAAGAAAGTCGGTCCACTTCACTTAGTGTTTATTTGACTCACGTAAAACTATTTTTCTCACTTAGAGCATGAACAATGGGGTTCTTAAGGGAGTTCTTAGCGAGTGAAACCCGTTAAATCCCTTAAGAACCACCTCTTAAATCTCTTAGTTAAGAAGTGTTTTTAGTTGGATTTTTGAACTGTTCGCGGATCCCAATGATATGTGGCGGTCCGCGATTGATCCGTTTTTTAAAAAAAACTAAGACTATTGTTTATGCTCTTAGAACTTTATTTCATTTTGTTTTATTGCTTTTGGAAGAAAAGTTGAAACTTGAAACACAACCACTCCTCACGTCTTGCCTAAAGAATCATTTACTTAAATGCCAAATTTGTTTGTCTTTAATCTTCTTGTAACGACGCCATTTTCCATGCATAGCAGGTTAACCAACAGCAAAACAAAAACAGTTGTTAACTAATCTCATCATTAGTTTTCAATCAAACCTTGCGTGTGATTGGATTTTTTTGTTATAAAGCTCAATTATATGAAATGAAAACATAAGATCTTCAATTAAATTCCCTCTGCTATAAATATTTGATAAAAATTGATTTTAGAAAAGAAAAATAAAAGAGAAAAGTGTCTTTATTGACAATTAATTATTTACATTCATCTCCTATTTCCCTAAACTCAAGCCTTCAATCTCGGCGCCCCGAACATTCGGCGGCCCTACATACAATAAATATAAACTCTATATATTTTCCTTATTAATCAACTACTTTAATAAGAACAACCACACAAACACATAGACTGGACTCTTTTTTCATGTTCGTTTCAATATTTTCTGCTCCTTGATCATTTCATTTTGTTTATTTGATCTAAGAAAAAAGAGAGATACTTTGTCTCTTTAATCTTTTTTTTTTTGATAACTTTGTTTCTTTAATCTTTTTATTCTTTATCAAGAATGGAGGGGAGGAAACTGAATTTGTATTCTCCATTACCATCAATAAGGCGAATTTCAAGTAAGACAAAGCATTCAAGCGAATCAGATAACAAAAAGACGGTTATTACCAGACCATGTCCGAACAAAGAACAAGACAAGCCGGTTTTTGTATTACCAGACCAGAGTTTCGATCATCTCTCAGAGCCAGCTTCAGTTCCTTTTATGTGGGAACTAACCCCTGGCAAACCAAAAGATGACATGGCCACATTGATTCAAGAATCAGGTTTACTAGAAACCGATAATGAAGATGAAGATTTGGATACGGTTTCTTCTAATGGAACCTACTCTGTTAACTGCAGCACGAGTGGAGTGACTGAAATAGAGAAGAACGTTGAGAAAGCTGACGATGCGTCGTCTAGAGAAAGTCTCGATCTAATGATGTCAAGATTCTTACCAGCTGCTAAAGCTATGGCTTTCACACATCAAAAACGCTCTTCGGAGCAGAAGCAAACCGTACAAAACAGAGAAGCTCTTGTAATTCGCCAACGAAGTCAAGTCGTTGCAGAACATGACCATTTCGCTATTGTTCAGTCTCTTTACGATGATTTAAACATCGATGATGATGATGTTGATCATCGAATCTACCCGGAAGTTGCTATCAAGAAAGCTTGTGGATTCTTGCCAAGACTTTGTGCCAAGAACTCATTCAAGATCTCAAACCCGGTTCCTTTAGTTTCAAAATCAAACCGGGGTTTAACACATTCTTGTGAACAAACCGGTTTACCAAACTGGTCAACCCGGCGTCTTTCCGGTTTTATCTCTCCGTACCGAACCTCTTGTTCGGAAACCGGTTTTCTTGTAGCTCCGGATAAACCAGAGAGCTTCAAGAGGCTAAACAGAGGAATAAGCAAGTCTCAAGAACTGTATCCACCAAGAACAAGAAGTGAGATTCTTCCGAATCACTCACACTCTGGAGAAGTCAAAATGTTTAGAAACTCCATCTCAACTCCTTCGAGGATCCAACGGACGACCGTACACGACTCAGGGTTTCTTGCGGAGGAAGTAATTAGAAGGAGAAGAAGCAGCAAAAGGTCAGGGAATCTTTTGAAAACATCGCCGGAATGTACCGCGGAGATTACTACGCCACCTTTGCCAGAAACACCGTCTCGGCCTTGGCTCCGACGAACACTCCTCCCTCCGGTGAGCCCTAGACCTTACGGCGTCGTTTTAGGTCAAGTTGGTACCAAGAAACTGGATCAAGAAATTCTTGAGTCTACAAAATGGGAAACGATCGTTAAGACATCTTATGTTCACAACGATCACGTTCGTTACTCTCAGGTATTAAATTGTACTATATGGTCTTTTTTCTTACAAAAATAATTTTTTTATATATAAAATGTGTATTAGTGTACATCTAATTTATATATATTTCCATTTTGTGAAATCCAATGCAGGAGTTTATTGTTTATCCCTCTCGCCAGCAATATACATAAAGACAGAGAACTTACATCTTCGTTTTTTTACAGTACAATCTAAGTTAATAAATAGCTTAAAAATTTGTCTATTATTTTTCATGCAGGCAACGGGATTTTACCTGAGGTTATTTTTGTGCGTGTTATGATTGTGGGCTTTGTTTTTTTTTGAACCACATGTTTTGTAATTGAAGACCTAAATGTTATTGATGTTTGATAAAACATAGATAACCCTGTTATGACAAGACCTAGAGCCAAGAAAAATTAAAGGGCGCTAATTCATGTTATGGGTTTACAAAATAAATTTTCTTGTTGTTATGAGTATCTTTAGAGTTTTCCTCTCTTCTGGTGTTGTCACATTAGATAATACGTGAACTCAAAAAATACAGTCAGTTATATTAAAGCTGAAGTTTTAACATATTATTTGGTTTTATGTTTGGGCTTTGCGTTTTAACTAGTCCACTAAATACTTTAATTTGTAGAACCATGATTTCTACAATAAGACAAACGGACTAATTTGTTTATATAATGATAAAAACATAAATAAAATACACAATATTTGATGCTAAAATATGATGAACAAATAACGATTTCTGTGGAGGCGAGACACTCTTTCTTTAATTCTTTAATTGCCCATAGTGTAACGATGTTTACGCAATCAGAATCCCATGATACAACCACACTTCGATTATTTTTACATCACTCAGAATAGAAGCTAAGGAACCTTTTTATGTGTTTTACTCTCAGACGCAAAGAAAAAAAAAATACTAGCATAACTATTTTAAGTGGGAAAGAGTAAATTTTTGTTATTGAATGTCCATTTTTCTATAATGCTAACAAGCCTTTATATAGAAAAAATAATGAGAAGCACAAAGTTCATTTTCAACAAAGAAATGAAACTTTCATGGTGCATTAATTGAGAATTTAATTCTTGTAAATTATTATGTGAATTTATTCCACATTTTGACCAAAAAAATAAAGAGTAAAATTATTATTGTTTGACCAATTCAAACAAATAATATATTTTAAAATGGATTTCTTTTTTATATTTTATCAATATAAAAGATTAACATATATTTGGTTTATAAGATTAAGTTAATGAACATAAAGTCCAACTAACAAATCAAACCCCAAATCCATTTAATATTCAATGTGTATATTTCTTACTTTATACAAGTTTCTCAAATCACACACATTGGACCTTCATTTCTCATTCAAATAAAACTCATTTTTGACATATGAATATACTATTCATAATGTTCAAAAACAATCCCTCACATGAATAGAAATGACTCTAAACACTAGACGACTAGATAGACTTGACCTCCTAGACAAGACTCGACAAAGACTCAACTAAGGACTTTTGAGAGTCAAACGAAAAATCCACTGCATGATGAGTTAGTAGTATTTTTCAGCCTTGAACCAGTCATTGTTAATAGCTATCGGATTTACTGGGCCAGGTAGTGAACATGATCTCTTAAACCACTCGGGCTTTGATGTAAACCTAGACAATAACTATAACACAATTTCATTCTCGCACAGAATTAGGTTCTCTGTTGTGTTCATTTTGGCCGTGAATAGTCCTGGTTAATCATGAGTGAACTTGGAGAATATAGTCTTTTTTCATTCTCCTAGAAATGGCCCTATTTCACACTCACAAGGTGATTTGCCATTAACTTTGTTTAGAGGAGTATCATATACTACACCATTCATATCTCAAAGTTATGGACACAAATCATTAAAAGCAAATTCTTATCATCTATTCCTTACATGTAGCACTGTTTAATCATCCTAGGAACTGAGTATAGACCGAAGTCTTACAGTGCTTTGGGCAGATTTAGTTTGACTTAGTTGTCTCCTTGAACATATTTCTTGGGATCTCCAGTCATTTAGGTAGAGTTACCGCCAAACCTCATCGTAATTCACAGGCATTAACCCATTCCTCTTGATGATTTAACAATATGATCTCATGACACACCTTTAATATAAGGAGTCTAGGTTGTCATCATAATGAACATAATCTCTTGAGATTAGTCGAGATCAATTGTTTAATGATTTTTGTCATCTTTTTTCAAGATACAATTAACCATTATATACAAAACTCAATGCATGACACTTTTGTTAAAAAAATATTGTGATAATTATCACTAAGTTCATGTGGCATCTAGCCAATGACTTTATATGGTAAATAAAGTTTTCCCTACATTTCTTGAGATAACTCAAAATATGCATATTTGCATTTAACATCTCTTAAGAGTTTAGAAAAATTGATCTACAACTCTTTTGGATTTAAATGAATAAAAAGCAATTTCAAAAGTATTACAACTTTTTTTCAGTTTTAGAAATTCACATTTTATATACAACTATTTTCATAGTTCTCTAAAGTCGATTTATAAACCCAACTTGTATTTTTTCTTTTTGAATTTCTTTCAAAAAATATTATTTTGCTTTGTAGCAAATATACATATCATTACAAGATATTATTTGTGGCATCAAAACCACTACACTCTTTGGTTATTTTCAACCATATTGACTTTAGAAACTACAATATACATGTCAGTTTCAGTCATATTAATATGATACTTCTCATTTTTTTCATAGTCAATCTTTATATGGCTCGCGTTAAAGCATTGAAGAAATAAAAAGGTTTTGATCACTATCAACAACATTATATTATCTATGGCAAATGATTCATATATGGCAGACCTCTCCCAAACTTAATTAGGAGCGTCGACTCATGAATCCGTTTCCATCTATTCCATTTGATCTCATAAAATTGAAATGTTTATAATATTTTTAATATTACTTAAACTCGATTCACCACTGGATTAATACCAAACCTCCACCGATCAATTTACTGGTGTTATCTCCATCAACTATAAAACATTTATTTATAACCTTGCAGAGAAAAGAATATTATTAGTACCAATTCATAAATGAATTAATGACATTTGACCCATAAAATAAATTTGCAACATGGTCAGTTTAAACTATGAGAAATAAGACGTAACTGCAAACATTATGCTTTATAATTAAAACATAAGATTAAAGCAATAACACATATTTGACCAAAGAACAAATCTTAACAGTAAGCAATTAATAATAATCAAAGCATGAGACTAAAAGTTATCATCTAATGATTTGTAAAACGATCACGCCAAGGACAATGCAACTAAAGTAATTTAGATTAATGAAATGAACGATGATCATGCTTGCTAAATTATATTTTTCATCAAAGATCATAATGATTTTAGTTTAGGAATCAAACTCAAAAATCCATGCAATGATTGATCTGAAAAGATCATAATGATATTATTTTTCATCACCCATGAATTCTCGAGTTTCTGTTTTCATGACCGAAAACACTAAAAAAATTATCAGTTTGTCGTTAGTATAATAACGAAAAATTAAAGAATTAAGATTGTAGGACCATGATTTCTATGATATGGCAAACTGAATAATTTGTTTATATAATGATTAAAACATAAATAAAATACACAATACTTGATACCAAAATATGATGAACAAAGAACGATTTTGTGTGGAGAAGAGACATTATTTCCTTAATTCTTTAATTGCCCGTAGTGTGATGGTGTTTACGCAATCAGAATCTCAGGATACAACCACACTTCAACTATTCCTGCATCACTCATAATAGAAGCTAACGAACATATTTCTATGTTGTACTGTCAGACGAAAAAAAAAATACTAGCATAACTATTTTAAGTGGGAGAGAGTAAACTTTTGTTGTTGAATGTCCATTTTTCTATAATGCTAACAAGCATTTATATAGAAAAAATAATGAGAAGCACAAAATTCATTTTCAACAAAGAAATGAAACCTCCATGGTGCACTAATGAAGAGTTTAATTCTTGTCAATTATTATGTAAATTTATTCCACATTTAGACCATGAAAGTAAAGAGTAAAATTATTATTGTTTGACAAATTCAAACAGATAATATATTTTAAAATGGATTTCTTTTTTTATATATTTTATCAATATAAAAGATCAACATATATTTGGTTTATAAGATTAGGTTAATGAACATAAAGTATAACTAACAAATCAAACCCCAAATCCATTCAATATTCAATGTGTGTATTTCTTACTTATACAAGTTTCTCAAATCACACACATTGGACCTCAATTTCTCATTCAAATAAAACTCATTTTTGACATATGAATATACTATTCATAATGTTAAAAAAATAGTTCCAACATAATTTTTTATATGAACTCTCCATAATATAGATAGAATTACGTTTATGTATTTTCCCTCAATTCCACTTCCTCAGTTTTAGTAGCAGCTTCAAGAAGATTGATGTGTTTGGAGAAGTTCATAGTGAGCTGATAATACTCAAGGAACGAGTGGTCATTCCTATGACCGCTACCAATAGTGCATGTCATTCCCTTCTCTTTGAAACATTACTCAGATCAGTCGATATCAATTACATAAATTTTGTTGTTATTGTTTGGTTGTAAAAGTTATAGCATTTGTTTACTTTGTATCTGAAGTTTGTGATGTTGGTTGCTACCTCGCGAAAGCTACTTATATGTTAAACTGCTTTTTCACGACAACATCTTTATGTTATACGACAACTTGGACTGAGATGTAAACCATTATGTTTTCATTTGCTTAAAGGTTTAGATCTCTCATCTTTATATCATGTTTATATCTCTGATATCTTTGTTTCCACATATTGATGTTTCTCATACCAATGGATATGTGACTAAGATATTAGATTATAAAATCATACCGGTTAGGTTTCCTTAGGCCTTAACCATGTAGTTTCCATTCACTAAACACCATATGTATAATTATTTGATATTGTACAGTTGTAAACGAACAAGTCCATTAATCAATTTTACATTTCCGTAACAAACGTTTTTCAGCTCAAGCTTCTAACATGGTATCAGAGAAGTGAATCTTCGCTTTCTCACTTCGTTTTTCTGGAAATTTAGCTTGATTCTCTTGATTTCGATCATCTTCTCGCTTCGATGAGTCTCTCAATTCGAATCATCGTTGCGATCTTTCTTGAGATGTATTTTCTTGAATTTTGCGATCTTTCATGTCATCTTTGTCACGATTTCTCTTCTGATTTCTTTTCCTTTCTGTTTTTTTTACCTTTGATTTCGTTATGTTCTTCCGCAATCAAGTTCTGGCTATCTGTTTTTTTTCGTATGTGTTTTCTCTTTCTCTGATGGCTACTCAATCGTCGTCTGCTGCAAATCAAAATACCGGTGCTTCTGATGAGAATTTTCCTCCCTTGGAATCTCTTACGAATCTGAACTCCAATCCTTTATACGTTCATAACCCTGATCACGCCGGTATATCTCTTTGTCTTTGAAAAAATTGCTAGATTAGGAACTTTAATACTTGGCGTAGATCAATGTTAATGTCGTTAGGAGAGCAAAATAAGTCGGTTTGTTTTATGGAGTTTATCTGAAACTTTTTGAAGATCATCCTGATTTTTCTTCTTGTTCACGATGTAACAACATAGTTTGTACATGGATTGTGAATGGTGTTGAGAAGTCTATTACCCAGAGTATTATGTATCTTGATACAGCTAGGCAGATGTGGTTGGATATTCACGATCAATTCAAGCAAGGCGATGGTCCAAGAATAGCGGAGAACAAGCAACAAATATTTCAAAAGTTCAAGGCTCTCACAATGTTAGTGAGTATTATACTCACTTGAAGCAAATCTAGGAGGAACTGAAGAATCATGAGAGTCCTTACATATGTTGTTGTGGTCGACTTGATTGCGAAAGTATGAAGCGGATTTCTCAAAGAGAAGAACAAGATCGTATCTTGAAGTTTACTAGATTGAATGATACTTTCACTATTACTTGAGGTTAAATTCTTATGATGGAGCCGAGGCCTAATATCTTGAAGGTGTTCAATCTTGTCTTTCAAGAAAAAACGATAACATTCTATGAAGAGTACCAATTCAGTTGCCTTTCAAATCTCTCGAACAACACATGATGATCAAGTGATAGATGTGTATTCTGCTGGGTATAACAAGCAGAAAACTCGACCCATTTGTTCTCATTGTGGCATTGCGGGGCGCACAGTTCATCGTTGCTATAAGCCCCATGGTTATCCCCAAAGATACAAGTCAAAGAACAACTATTTTAAGGCATCAATAATGGCGGCTCCTTCGTCTGCCACTGCAAAGAATCAACATGCCTGGTCTCGTAAAGAGAATTTCGCTAATATGATAGTCAAGGATAATGGTGGTATTTATCTTATAGATCAGCAGGGTGTGTGTTTGGGGACAATGAAAAATTATAAGGTCAATAAGTTGTTAAGTGTCTTGAGTACTGGTAACACTTAGCTCATTGACAACTTTTCTCAGATCTTGGGAAGAACTATATGTCTTTCGGATGGAACAACTTCTACCTCCAAACCATAATTTTATTTTATCCCTCAAACACCTTCCCGTCACCCACCTTCCCATCATCCACCTTCAGGTACCATTCATTTCCTCAACTCTTATTTTGTTTATGCGGAAATCAATACTAGCCTTACATGTACTCCTCATGATTTGATCATTGATATTGGTGCCAGTTGTCATGTTAGTTACACTCTAGACATGTTCTTAAAAGCTAAGTCCATTACTAACACCTTTGTGACTCTCCCTGATGGTACTTATATCTTCGTTCTTCGTTCTAGAAAAAATCAACTTTCCAAGGATCTCATCCTTTCTGATGTTTTATAAATTCCCAACTTCAAGTTTAATATTTTGAGCATTAGTTCTCTTACACGAAACAATTCAATATTTGTTTTGTTTTCTTCTCACTCATGTTTCATCTTTCCTAACAATACTTTTATTTCTCAGGAGCTTACACAAGACTCCATGATTAGAAGGTTAACCTCCATAACAATCTGTATATCCTTGAGTCTCCATTTCATTATGTTGTTTTTTTCTCTTCATTGGAATTATTTTCTTTTCGTGATCACGCTACTCTTCTCCTTCAAGTTTCTTCTGATGTGTGGCACCAGCGGCTTGGTCATCCATCACCTCACAAGATCAAAGCTCTTTCAAAAAATTTAAACATTTTTGTAAGGACTTCGGATAATAATAAAATTTGTACTCTTTGTCCTTTGGCAAACCAAAAGCGCACCTCTTTAACCTTTTCTCCCCATTATCTCAGTCTCCTTTTGACTTGATTATTCTCTAAGAACACGCATGATGGCTACAAATATTTCTTAACTCTCGTTGATGATTGCACTTGTGTTACATGGTTGTATCTTTTTAAGGATAAAATCTTTGTTTATAGTCTCTTTCTTGAGTTCTCCAGTTTGTTCATACTCAATATCACATTCATGTTAAAGGTATTAGGTATGATAATGCAATAGAGCTCGCCTTTACATTTTTTTAAAAGAAAAGGGATTATTCTCTTGCATTTACACGCCACAACTAAACTTTGTTGTGGAGCGTAAACATCAGCATATCCTTAATGTGGCTCGTGCTCTTCTGTTCCAGTCTCAGATTCCTTTAACTTATTGGGGTGAGTGTGTTCGGACAGCTGTGTATCTCACCAACCATACTCCTTAGTTTCTTTTACAAAATAAATCTCTTTTGAACTTCTTACTAACCATGTTCTTTCATGTGATCATTTGCGCGTATTTGGTTGCATGTGTTTCTCTTCTACTTTACTCAGTGATCAAAATAAATTTTCTCCTCGGGTTGATCAATGTGTATTCATTGGTTAACCTCATGGATATAAGAGTTACAAAGTCCTTCACATAGCTACCAACGAGATCTATATTACTCGAAATGTTGTCTTCCATGAAGATGTCTTTTCATTTAATAAAAAATAATCTTCTTCCTCATCATTATACTCTGAATTATTTGATCAAGATGTGCTTCCTTTGCATGTTCCAGACTCTTCTTTTCCAGCTTTCTTTGACATAGGTTCCAACATTCCTTCTTTTGTGTTTCTTGAAAATGTTTCTAATCACTCACATCCTTGATCTCAACCACCTACTGCCTCTATTTCTCTTCCATCACAGAGTGATGATTCCATTCCTAGTACCCTTTCTAAACGACAAACAAAGGCACCAGCTTATCTTGATCAATATCATTAATACATTTTGAATAAACTTCATGGCCTTCCCGTTCATCCTACTCATACTACATCTTACCCAATATATGTTTTTTTGTCTTATGACAAATGTAATCTTTTTCTTAAACAATTTATCATTTCAATCACCACTACCAAGCCAACCAAAACCTATAAGGAGGTTGTTCTGTCTGATGAATTCAAAAACGCCATGATGTCTGAAATGACTTCTCTAGATGACTCAGGGACTTGGTCTGTATGTTCATTGCCTCTAGATAAACACATGGTTGGTTGTAAGTGGGTACATACCTACAAATATAATCCTGATGGCGCAGTTGAAAGGCCTAAATATCGCTTGGTTACGAAAGGCTATACATATTTGGAGGGTCTTGATTACTTGGACATGTTCTCTCATTTTTCCAAGTTAGGAAACCTTCAGGCTTTTTCTTGTGGTGGTTGCTGCTAAGGGCTGATCTCTTTCTCAGTTGGATATAAGCAAAGCGTTTTTGAATGGGGACTTAGATGAAGAAATTTACATGCGTCTTCGTGAAGGATATGAAGAACTTACTAGCAAGAAATGTCCACCTAATTTTGTTTGCAAGTTGCATAAATCCCTTTATGGCCTTAAAAAGCTTCTCGACAGTAGAATCATAAACTGCCTAGTGTGATTCTTGGTGATGGGTTCACTAGAACACATTCAGATCATTCCTTGTTCATCAAGTACAAGGACCAAGTGTTTCTTGATGCTTTGGTCTACGTTGATGACATATTAATTGTCTCTAACAATGACTCTTCACTCCTGCTTTCAAAAATGTTCTCACATATGCTTTCAAGTTAAGGGATATTGGCCAAGCTAAGTATTTCTTGGGTTTTTAGATTGCTCGCAACAACAATGGCATTTCTTTGAATGAGCGTAAATATAGTTTGGAGCTGTTGGAAGAAGATGGACTCCTTGGTTGCAAGCCATTATTGGTGCCCATTGAACCAAGCCTTGAACTATCTGCATCTACGGGTGTTGTCTTACCTGATAATGTAGTGTACATGCGTCTTGTAGGTCGTCTGTTATACTTTACACACACTCTTCCTGACATCACCTATGTTGTGCATATGCTCAGTCAGTACATGTCTGTGCCTACTGATACTCATTTACAGGCTGCATACATGGTCTTGAGATATTTGAAGAATGATCCTGCACAAGATTTGTTTTACTCAGCATTTTCTTCTTTCAAGTTGACTGCTTATTCAGATGCAGAATGGGATGCTTACCCTGATTCAAGACGCTCTATAACTGGGTATTGCGTGTTTTTTTGGGATTCTTTGGCGTCTAGGCAATCAAACGAAACAACAAACCGTGTCACGCAGCAGCTTAGAGGCTTAGTACCGAGCTATGGAAGATGCCACTTCTGAGCTGATTTGGTTAACTACGAAGAAAGGCATCGCTCTCCTACTGGTCTGACTAATCTTTTCTGTGATAATCAATATGCTCTGCATATAGCCTCCAACCTGTGTTCCCCGAATAGGCTAAGCACGTTGAAAATGACTGTCATGGGGTACTTGAGAGGTTACTAAGTGTTTTTTTTTGTAGACATTTCATGTGAAACCTGAGCTTCAGCTCGTGGATATTTTCACAAAGAATGTTCAGCTTGGTTTGTTTCAAAGTTTATTAGTCAATATTGGAACTTACAACTTGTGTCTTCCATCTTGAGGGGAAAGTAGTAGATTATAAGATCATACCGATTAGGTTTCCTTTGGCCTTAACCATTGGTTTAGCTTTCATTCACTAAACCATATGTATGAATACTTGATATTGTACTGTTGTAAACGAACAAAAGCAGTAATCAATTTTACATTAGTATAACAAACTTTCTTGAGCTCAAGCTTTTAAATTTAGATGAAGTGACTGAATGGAATAAGCAGTCTTCTACAAAAGAGGTTATGCACATGACTCAAAGAGACATGGATGCTCATGAAAGAAACAAAATGGCTAGGTCATTGACTTGTCTAATGAAAGATATTAACTTCATTGACTTGAAATTATAAAAGTTTTGATTTTTTAGGTTAGGTCAGTTCATTGTAAAAAAAAAATTGAATAAATTTAACATTAGTTCAAAAAAAATGTTTGCATTTTTCCTGGTTTGTGTTCTTTTTGGGTGTCTTCCGTAATGGAGGGAAAATTATGCGTGAAAATTTGTATGAATGACATCTTCCTTCTTTTGGGACGACTGATTTTAATTTGTAACAGAGGTAGGCCAATAAGTAAAGAAAAATAATATTTCGAACCAAAATTTTTATTAGCTTAACTAGAATAATACAAATAATCAGTCAATAAAAAAAAAATCAGTCAATAAAGTAAAGAATCTAATGTTTGGCACTTAGGAAGACTGCTAACGACTGGTAATAATTCTTTTGGTCATGACATGGGTTGGTGTAAAGGGGAGCATTCAAACACATCAGATGCAGATGATGATGGTCTACTAAATTTAACAAAAAAAGTTAATTATATTCATAGTGCTTTTATTGGTAATTCTTTCCTTACAGATTTCTTCATGCTGCTGATACCAAATACCTTAAGCTGCTGCGATGGTTGTGCAAGGAGGACGTAATGTGATTCTAGCGAAATTGATGGACAACAATGAGTTTAATGAGATGTAAATATCAAATACTCAGGTATATTACCTTTTAAAATGTAAAAACATAATATCCAATTGTTACAAGATCTTTCAAAACCAATAAAAAGAATACAAAAGTTACAAAATACTATTATATAAAAAATAATATATTATTCATGAATATATTTAACTTTCACTTAATTTTCAAAATTAGTGAACCGAAAAATTTATTCTTATAATTTTTTTCTTTCAAATCCTCCCCAAAACATTTGGTTTACATTTATGAAATTTCATTAAAATAGTATTGCTAGCTAAACCATGTATTTATATCATAGAAAAGGTTTAAATAAAAATATTGGAAGACCAATACAAAAACGTAAAAAAAATTATTATTTAAAATATTACTATATAATTCATAAATATTGGTAGATTTATTTTTCTCAAATCCCCCTCCCAAATCAAGGATGCAGAGAAAAAAAATCAATATATTTCACATTTTTTATAAATAATGTCTTTCAAAGATGTCACAAAAAATGATCAAATCAATAATGCATGAAATGCAATAAAATCAATATATATAGGTATTTTAGATAAAGATTGTATCTATATATTAACAAACAAATCATATATTTAAACTGTTGTATCAAAATAAATTAAATAAAAATATTGAAAACATTAATAAAATGGTTATATAAAATTTATGTTAATATATATTTTAAGTGATTTAAAAAACGTGAGACAAATTTTCCTTTGCATCTTAGAAAAAAATGTTCATAAAAATATTGTAACAAAAAAATTTTAAAATAATAATAAAATTATCATTAAATGTATAAAACATAATCAAACATCAAATTCTAAATCAAGCCAATGTAATGGACATATTATAGTTGTATATACAAAAAAAATCAAAATTTTTGGACTAAGTAAGAAAGAAACAAAAATATACAAACTCTTTTTACTAGCTAAAAAGCTTTAATATTTTTACAAAATGAATGGGATTCTATGCAAATGTGCCTTCTACGCATGCATGGAGCCAGCCAGTTCTGGTTATGAATAATAAGGATAGGCCAGGACAATTTCAAAACATAACTAGGCTGGTTTATAACTTTTATAATATTATTTAAATAAATCAATTTTCTACGTATAATATCTACGTTGAGTTTTAAGATGGTCAATTACATTGACAATCTTAACAAATTAAAACTATTAAAAATAATTTAATTTAGTTTTATTAATTTTATTTTATTTTATTGAAAAGACAAAAAGATAAAATATCTATATACTTTTCTATAAATTTTGGATTTTTCTATGAATCATTCTTGTGCTAATTTTCAAAATACAGTAATATATGTATACTTGATTATTAAGAATTATTTTATCAAAAAATTTTTTTAAAACATTGTGAATTTATATATATACAATCACTATTGAAAAAAACAATATATTTTAATTTTATTTACTTTTAATAATTGTAATTTATATTTACAAAATATTTACAGATCAAACAGATTTACTACTTTTTTTCAAACTAAAGCTATTAATTATTTAATTTTGAAGTGGAAGAGTCAATACTTTAAATTTATTCATTTTTTATTTCTCTTATTCTAATGTTAGTCTAAAATAATATATATCAAATTATGTAGAAGTTAATATACACTTACCAATGTAAGAAAAAGTAATTAATGAAAATAACAACATTATTCACATTTTATCTTAACTAAAACTAAGAAACACAATTAATATTTAGAGAAATTATTGCAATTAAATATATTTAAAAATAAATAATCAATTTGGTCTGAACTCTTATACATTAAATTATATGTTACATTAAGATAACAATATAATTTAAGAATAATGAATTTTATTTTAATTTCCCTACATATAAATTACAAATCTTCTTAAATTTTCTAAATAAGGAAAAATAAACATTAAAATATTATAATTTATATTTTATGAATATTTAAATATGTTTATGGGTTTTAGAGCATAATTAATTATATTGGTTAATACAAATCTAATAACATTAACACTTAATTTTATTATTCTACTTCTTCTTGAAACAAAATATAGTAAATAATGAAAATTGTTATAAAATATTTTACAAACAAATATGATGAACTGAAATAAATATAAAAAATATATTTTAATATATTTAAAACTAACATAAACTGTGATACATGTTTGAAATATATAGAACTTAATATTACATTAAAATGCGGAACTAATCTGGATTGTTATACAAGAAATCAAAAATTTAACTGAGAGAACAATTTAATTTAATTTAATTTAACACAATACTATATTTACTTTTGTACATACATGTTCTATAAGGATTTAAAATTTATCAAAAAATGTAAAAAATACATAATTAATTATATTTTGATTATTTTATAAATATTTATATTGAGTATGGGACAATCACCTAATATCGACTTTTTGGCTAACACATTTGATTTTTGAAAATATTTTTAAAGGTATATCCTAAGTTGGTTATAGATTTTCAAAAATACACTTAATCAAAAATACACTAACATTTAGATTTTATGTTTAGTGATTATTGTTTAGGATTTAATATTTAAGAGTGGAATTGCGCTCATAAACCTCTTAAAGTGTTCTAAAAATTATTTTTAAACATTTATAAATGATTTAAGAGTTAACTTAATATTTTTATCACAATTTTAAAAAACAAATCATAAAAGGGAGAATTTAAATTTTTCTATAAGGCTTCAATTGGTGATCACATTTTATGAACAAAATAATGGACAAATTCTTATTCCTCAATTTTTATACAAATTGTATTGAATTTTTTGTCAAATTACTGATACATAGGTTCATTCTATCCCTCCTATTTCCTTGAAAAAAGTTACAAATAAAAATTACTAAGCTAACCATTGTCTACGAATTCGAACACAAGAATATATATTAAGAAGATATTTGTATTTTTCAAATTCATTTTTCAATGTGAATACGTCCAAAATTATGTTGTCAGGCAAGTGCTAGTTCATTCATCCGTGCCCTTTTGTCCGTTTCCGTCTATAAAAAAAGCAAAAGATCCACAAACCAAGTGAGTAAACATCCAATTTTAATAAAGGTTAAACTACGCTTTCGCAAAATGCCTATCGTATCTGGATTACACGTACCCGCCGTATCTGCATGTTGTTATAATTACAGTTTTTAACTTAACCCACATATATAATATAAATATTATTAAATAGTATACATACATGCACCAATCCAATGTATATAAGACTATTAGAGTAACGTTTATTAAACTCCAGGAACTAACCAACCAAGAGATGTCGAGTGGTAGTTCTTCAATTTGTGGGATTGGGCACCTTCAAAAAGAATGTTACTATGAGTGGATGAATATACAATCCAGACACATAGTTGATCTCAAAGAAGTGCTCATGAGTCAACGATCCAACGCCTACGATTGTCACAAACTCGAAGAGCTCGTTGGTAGAATCGTCAACGACTTCCAAAAATATGCTGACAAACGTTCGGAGCTGGCCGACCGGAGCTGCTCTAACTACTTTGCACCGTCATGGAACACTTCTCTAGAGAATGGTCTTCTATGGATGGGAGGATGTCGTCCTTCATCATTCATGAGAATCATATACGCTCTAAGTGGTTCCCATGCAGAAACTCAGCTTTCTCAGTACCTCCTCAACATGGAGGCAAAACTCGATGATGGGCATGAAGATGATAGTTGCCTGAGCGATCTCACGGCGAGGCAGCTTGCAAAAATCAATGAGTTACATGTGGAGGTTATAGATAAAGAAGATAAGATAACGAAGAAGTCAGCTAATATGCAAGAGGATGTTGCGGATATGCCAATAGCCGTCACGGCTTTCTCGAGGGACACGGTTGAAAGTGACGTGGCTGTTGAAGATGCTTTAGATAAGCATGAAGAGGGCATGGCGGTTCTAATAGCGGAGGCTGATAAGCTGAGGCTAGAGACGCTTAAGAAGATCGTGGAGGTTTTGACACCGGTTCAAGCGGCGGAGTTTTTGCTTTCAGGGAAAAGATTACACGTGTCGTTGCATGAGTGGGGAAGAGTTAGAGAAGAGCGTCGTCTTGGATGTGCACGTGCCGAGGATGCAGCCGCCACTAGAGGTGTTAATCATGTACGGTTTAATATATAAATCTTGTGTAATGTTTTGGTCTAATAAGTGGACACTAAGTGTCTTTATGTGTGTGTGAGAGAGAGAGAGAGACGTGGTCACGAGACGCATAAGCTTTTGCTTTTGTCTTATATAAGGAATAACGAAAGCTGTAAAACGTCAAGAGACGACTTTTTCTTCTTCTTTTTTGTCGACGAGACGACTTTTTCTTAGTTATGAAAATACAAATAAGTTATGAATGTACAAACGTATGTGTAGATTAATTTTGGTTTTTCTATGCAAACGTTAATTTTTGCCTTCTTGTTGAATTCTTTAATTTGTTTTGCAAATTACCGTGAAATTATATATGTAAGGAGCATGAGCATAGTCCCTCAAACTGTAAAAATGGCCAATTACCACTACTATTATATCATTTATGCGATCTAGAAGTTTTTTTAAAGAAATATTCACTCTGCTCCAATAAGATGGATGGTTAAAAAAATTGTTACACGAAACTAAATGTTTTGTGTTTTTTTTTAATGTAAAAATTGTAAACTTCAAAAAAGTTAATTGAATTATCAAATTTTTATTAATTAAAAGTTATTAGAAACTGATAATTATATAAACAATGATATTTATAATGATGATTTAATGTATTTTTAATATGTCTGAAAAGTATAGAACATCCATCATCATAAAATCAGATGGAGTAGATAAAAATATATGAGCTTTAATGGGGGCATGTGGTCAGTAAATTGGGTCACCAGACTTACCACTTGCAATAGCGATTATTCGTGAAGAAAAAGACAAGGGATATTTGAGTTTCTGGCTTTAAACTTAGATTATAATTTTCTGTTTCCTTTTCCCAACAAGTTACAAGTTATTTACTCTATTTTTATCAAAAACAAGTAATTTACTCTCTTTTTTTGGGGTGGGCACAAACATATATGCTTTACTACACTGACGCGAAGAATCGAACAAGCTTGGCCACATCAAGGAAATGAAGATGTATGGTGTAGACGAAGCTGAAGTAGTTCATGAAGCACGACATGAACTACTGGATGCAACGCAGAGTCGAGAGCTGAGCAAAAAAAGGAAGGTGCCTTTAGTAAAGATATGAAGACATTTATCAAGACGTGGGCATTAAGAAAAGTGAGTGAAGAATAAGCAACCGATGAAGAAAAGAAGAAGGTTGTCTTATTCGCTGAAACAGAAAATGGAAAGTTTCCATTAGGTAGCTTTAGGGCTTTTCTCTCTAGGTATAAAGAGAGGGTCGACTGGGTTGTAGTCGGCTAACACACTGGGTGATACTCTAGCAAGAAAGAGTCTTGTGAAACCGAGCAAGGTAGGCAAGACACTTGGAGAGTTAGAAGCAATTCATCGACTAGGGTAAGTCGTGAATTGATTATGTTAGTTAACAAGTCAAGTTGTTCTTGAGCTTTGTTTAGAATTGCTTTTCAAAAGAACCTGTGTGTACTTTTAAAAGGATTTATCTAGTCGTATTTTCTTGGAAGAAATAACTCTTGGATTACTGTGTGTTCTAGTTTCTGTACTACTAATCTTGCGCTTTCAATTGGTATCAGAGCAGGTACTTGTGCTTTTTTTTCTTAAACAGGTAAAGATCCTGCGGAATGGACAACTTCAAAGAGTTGGTGGCACACTCCAAGGTGGTCTTGGAAGTAGGAAACTATGGGTTCTGGAAAGCCAGAATGAAGGCAACAATCAAAGGGATTGATCCACTTGCATGGAAGGCAGTTGAGTCTGGGTGGAACCATCTTGTTGCAAGGGTGAAGATGGTAAAGATGTACCAAAACCCGAAGAACTGTGGACTGAGGATGAGAACAAGTTTGCCAAGTTCAATGCAAGAGCACTCACGGCCATCCACTGCAGTGTTCCGAGGAAACAGTTTGAGTTGATTCAGGGATGTGAGTCAGCAAAAGAAGCATGGGATATTCTTCAGAAGCATTTTGAAGGAACTACCAAGGTGTTAAGATCGAGAAGAGACATGCTGGATACTAGGTTTGAAGATCTGAAGATGGATGAGAATGAATCAATCGCTGATTTCAGTTCCAAGCTAAGCTCATTGTCCCAAGAAGCACTCACACTCGGGAAAAAATACAAAGAGAAGAAATTGGTGAAGAAGTTCTTGAGGTGTCTTCCTGAAAGGTTCAGAGGTCACAAATCAGCCATGGAAGTGGCTCTCGACACTAATGACATAAGCTTCGATGAGGTAGTAGGTATGATGCAAGCTCATGAGATGGAGTTAGATAGTGGAAAGAAGGTTAAGGGAATCGCACTAGTGTCTGTTGAAAAGGATGAAGCAGGTGATGATCCATTAAGTTTACTTGTGAGGAGATTTGATAGAGCACTCAGAAAAGTGGAACAAGGACAATCCTACAAGAAATTCGGTTCAAAATCCAAAACTGCTGAAGCTGAGAAGAATGTCAAAAAGTCAGACATGAAGTGTTATGAGTGTAAAGGATATGGCCATGTGCGAGCTGATTGCCCCACAGTAAAAAGAAGAGAGTTTCAATGCTTTGGATGCAAAGGGTTTGGCCATACTCAAGCTGAATGCGAGTCAGACAGCAAGAGGAAGAAAGAGAAGTCGTTGATTGGAATCGACGACAGCGACTCCGACAGCGATAGTGAAGAAGAGCTGAACAACTTTGTGGCATTCTTGGGCATCACAGAATTTGAGTCTGACTCGGAAAATGAGAGTGAATCAGAGAAAGAACTAACTGAGAGCTATCGAGAAATTCGCGAGACAGTACTGAGACTTGGAGCTGAGAATCGAGCACTTCAGAAAGCTAAGGAAAGTCTTGAGGCAGAATTAAAGAGGGTTGGTCTGGAACTCCAACAAGAAACTGAACTAGCCAAAGAAAGTGTGAATCTGATGAAAGAGAAGCTAGTTCTTGCCAAACAAGCAGAAGATCTCAGACAGGAAGTGATGACTGAGAAGAAAAATGCCATGGAACTACAATTGGAGTTAGATCAGCAATACAAGAAGATCAAGATGCTAACGGGCACTAAGCAGCTGGACAAGATTCTGTCTCAAGGCAGAATAGAGAATTCTCACATGGGACTGGGATACACTGGAAAATCAATTAACACCACATGCATGACCAGTTTTGTGTCTGGAGGGTTTGTTCACACTAAGGAAACTGAGACAAGAAGTCCATCAAGACAAACGGTTGGATGCCATTCTTGTGGCAGGTTTGGTCATTACAAAAGGTTTTGTCAGAAGCATCTCGAGAAGATCAGACAATTGTGGAATCAACGGAAGTTCTGGAGAGTTGGGAACACAAGTCAAGTATGGATGAGGAAGTCAGACTTGTACTCTTCGAGTACTACAGGATCTGGCTTACGCTGTAGCATGGCTCTGGTTACGGAGGAGAATGATGCAGAAGAGCCATGGTACTTTGATAGTGGTTGCTCAAGGCACATGACCGGGAATGCTGAGTACCTAGATAACTTGAAAAAGGTGAAAGGTGGAAAGGTCACGTTTGGAGATGGAGGACAGGGATTCATCAAAGGGAAAGGTGCTACAAGCGATACTGAATTACCTAAGCTGGTGAACGTGTACTTTGTCAAAGGTCTGAAGGCTAACTTGATCAGCGTAAGTCAACTATGTGATGAAGGACTCTCAGTGCTATTCACAGCTACAGAATATCGAGCCATCAACAAGCATGGGGTAACAGTACTACAAGGGATAAGGGCTGGCAACAACTGCTACATGTGGGAAAAGAAGACTAAGTGCACGAATGCCTTCAATGCTCAGTCCTCACAAGACAATGTTGAACTCTGGCATCAACGTCCAGGCCACATGAATCTGCGTAACATGGCAACCTTAGTCAACAAGAATATGATTCGTGGAGTACCTCAGCTTCGAATAAAAGAGAAGATCATTTGTGGAGCTTGTAATCAAGGAAAACAAGTAAAGGTACAACACAAGAAGGTCCCGGATGTACAAACCTTGGCCCCCTTGGATCTAGTTCACATGGATCTAATGGGACCAATGCAAATCGACAGTATTGGAGGAAAGAAGTATGTGTTTGTACTAGTTGATGACTTCACAAGATTCACATGGGTCAGATTCATCAGAGAGAAGTCAGAAACAGTGGAAAGCTTCAAGATTTGGGCACTACAGTTGATCAATGAGAAAGGAGGAATCAAGAAGATACGCAGTGATCATGGAGGAGAGTTTCAGAATGAACTAATGATGAAATTTTGTGAGATGAAAGGAATAGCTCATCAGTTCTCAGCTCCTAGGACACCACAACAAAACGGTGTAGTAGAACGAAAGAATAGAACATTGCAAGAGATAGGCATGGCGATGATACATGGTAACAAGATACCTCAAAGGTTTTGGGCTGAGGCACTGAGTACTGCATGTTACATCATCAATAGGGTGTATGTGAGAAAAGGGACCACGAAAACTCCTTATGAAATGTGGACTGGTAAAACACCTAATCTTGGTTATTTTCATGTTTTTGGGTGCAGGTGCTATATCTTGAACGACAAGGACTACCTAGGAAAGTTTGATTCAAGAAGCGATGAGGGCATCTTCCTTGGCTATTCAGGAACTAGTAAAGCGTACCGAGTGTTCAACAAGTGATCTGCCATGGTTATGGAGTCAGTGAATGTGGTATTTGATGACTTGTCGGTGATCAGTTGGGATGAATATGAATCTGATGGAGAGACAGAGACATCAGAGATCAGAACAAGGGAAGAAGCACCTGAGATCACTGAATCAGAAGGTGCTACACCAACTGAAGTACTCCAGCAAGTACATCGTAACCATTCGGCTGATGATGTGATTGGAGGGTTAGATGAGGGGCGAAAGACTCGGGGAAAGGTGATAAACTTCCGAGAGATGGTCCAGTTTGCGTGCTTCGTATCTTCTATTGAACCAAAGACACACAATGATGCACTCCGTGACGAATACTGGATTGTGTCAATGGAGGAGGAACTGGAGCAGTTTGTAAGGAATGATGTGTGGGAACTTGTGCTCAGACCAGAAGGAGTGAATGTCGTGGGAACCAGATGGATCTTCAAGAATAAGACTGATGAGCATGGAGAAGTGGTTCGGAATAAAGCACGATTGGTGGCACAGGGGTACTCACAGGTTGAAGGAGTAGACTTTGAAGAAACATTTGCACCAGTGGCTCGTCTTGAGTCCATCAGGCTGTTCTTAGGAATGGCTTGCATCCTGAACTTCAAGGTATACCAGATGGATGTAAAGAGTGCGTTCTTGAATGGGATTCTGCAAGAGGAGGTCTATGTGGAGCAGCCAAAGGGGTTTGAAGATCACACTCATCCGCAACATGTTTACAAGCTGAAGAAAGCGTTGTATGGCCTCAAGCAGGCACCTCGAGCATGGTATGAGCGCCTTACAAGCTTCCTAGTAGAAGGAGGATACATCAGGGGAAGTGTAGACAAGACATTGTTCTTTATGGAGAAAGATAAGAACATCATCATTGTTCAGATCTATGTGGATGACATTATCTTTGGAAGTACTTCACAGTCAATGGTGGATGAATTCGTGAAGAGTATGACTGATGAATTCGAGATGAGTATATGTGGAGAGCTGAAGTATTTCTTGGGGCTTCAAGTAACTCAGTCCGAGAAAGGGGTGTTCATCTCACAGAGTGCCTATGCCAACAATCTAGTTAAGAGATTCGGACTCGAAAACAGCAAAGTCGCACGCACGCCAATGAGTACTTCAGTAAAACTTGCACGAGATGAGGCTGGTGAAGATGTTGATCCAACCTTGTACAGAGGGATGATTGGAAGTCTACTTTATCTGACAGCCAATAGACCAGATCTATCTTTCAGCGTGGGAGTATGCACAAGATACCAAGCTAAACCAAAGGTGTCACATTTAAATGTAGTCAAGAGGATCATAAAGTATGTCAAGGGAACTGAGAGTCTTGGAATACAATTCGTCAAGAACTCCAACAAGAACCTGGTAGGATACTGTGATGCTGACTGGGCAGGATGTGCTGATGATAGGAATAGTACAAGTGGAGGATGTTTCTTTTTGGGTCACAATCTCATATCATGGATGAGCAAGAAGCAGAATTCTGTGTCACTATCTACTGCAGAGGCTGAATACATCGCCATGGGAAGCTGTTGTACACAATTGATCTGGATGAAACAAATGTCAGCTGACTATGGAATGACGTCTGGATCCTTTTTGGTACACTGTGACAACAAGAGTGCAATTGATATCTCAAGGAATCCAGTCCAGCATTCTAGGACAAAGCACATTGACATACGGCACCATTTCATCAGAGAATTGGTTGAAGACAATCAGGTAGTAATTGAGCATGTTGTTACTGATTTACAGTTGGCTGACATTTTTACAAAACCCCTTGATCTTAATCGCTTTATCACGCTAAGAAATGCCATTGGGGTATGTAACCTTGATTGTTGAGTCAAGTAGTGTAGGATCTGGTATAGGTGCTAGTTCAGGAGGTACACATGATTCAGATTATGTTTGGCACTTGAGAACGATGTGGAAAAGAGCTACCTGTTGTACCGTTGATCCTGCTGAGAGGTACAAGTTTTCACATGTGTGGATGATCATAATACCCTTAAAGAAGCAACATCATCACCTCACAAGAAAGGTGAAGAAACTCAAAAGAGAGAAGAAACAAAAAAAAAAAAAATGGGAAGCACTCACACATGTGAATGAGGAAGTGAAAACCCACCAGGATTGATGAAGGTACAACAGTGTGAAAGCTAGCCATGAAAGACTTTTGAGTTCACCAGATCGTACAATCTAAAAGACTCGTGTGTGCAGTCTGAACTAAGTGCTGAGTCAGATCGAGCATGACATGCTCTAAAAGGTACAAAATCCTTTAAGATACAATTAATAACCTCATTCAGACTAAGGCCAATTGTGATCTGTGATATATGTTTAATTGCTATTCTAAGAGTCTAATGATACATTATTATCCGAGAATATGGTTGCTTAAGTCTAATGGGCTTGGATGAGGGAAATTAATTGTGCAGGTTACAAAAGGGAAAGTGAATCAGTACAGGGACCAGAGGTACAATTTCTAAAAGATGGTTGAGTTTCCCTCTTAGTGGAGATAGTGGGCAAAACCCTAAACAGTCCTATATATCTTCCACGATCTCCCATCTCCACTTCCAAATCAAAGAAACTGCTCAGCAATCCTCTCTCAGAAGATCCACCAGTATTCAAAGATGAAGAACACGAAGAAGTCGGCTGCAGCATCTTCCTCAGCAAATCCACCAGTGCATGTCACCTCTGAGCCAGATCGGCTTCAACTTGCTGACGGAGAACCTGAATCACCTCCTCCTCTCAATAATCCGACAACCGCAATGGCTCTTCTTGAGGTCACCGAGGAGCTTGAGTCTTTCAATACGGCGAATGAGAAGACTCACTCGGAGGAAAGCGATGAGCATCACGGTACATCTCACCACAAAGACCCGGCTCTTGAAACACTCCCAGTACCTGTGACAGCGTCTACCCCAGAAGACACCATACCAAAATCACCACTCTCTCCTACTGCATCTGCCTCAGCAAGGGCACACTCTGAATCCGGCTCTGAGGAGAAGGAAGTTGACCCAGAGGAGACGGAAGACCGGTCTCAGGATCCGGTGGATCTGACCTTGGTTGTTGACAACAAGGACAAGGATGCGGTGGAGGTGAGTTCGGCATCTGAAGAAACTCCACCCATCAAAGCAAGGGCCAAAAGAGTTCTACAAAGATTGGGTCTTCCAGCATCGAAGAAGATTAAGACCCAAGTGAACAATGCTCCTACGTCGTCTTGAGATGTTGTGGACTCTGCCAATCTTCCCAAGGAAGTCACTGTCTCTGATCGTGTGAAGTCCAGGAAGAAGGGAGGTCATAGTGCTTCTGCATCTAAGCTAGAGATTTCAAAAAGGTATGATCAGTTTAAAAGCCGTAGCTTCATTGCTGAACGAAGTGTTGATGTAGAGGAACCAGATCAGTGGGGATATGTTGACATTATTAAAAAGGGAGGGATGGTGTCTACTGTGACATCTCTTGTGAGCTATGTAGAAAAAGTGGTTGCTGAATTCTATGCGGGTCTGCCGAATGTTAAAGTAGAAGATGATGCGGGCATTGTTGAAGTACAAGTCCGAGGTCATGCGTATCAGTTCTCTGCTTCAGTCATCAATGAATATCTCAGTCTCTCACCATTGTCTGAGGAAGAAGCTGACCTAGAAGAGACCATGGATGCTGTCACAGTCACTGAACTAGCTGAGTTCTTGACTGAGAAGACCAAGAGAACATGGTCCAGCTTGACCACCACTGATCTCTCTCCCCGCTATGGCGCCTTAATGATCATTGCCGCACATAATTGGATCCCTTCCACTCACAAGACACATGTATCAGTTGACAGAGCCAAGCTGATTTACAAAATGGCACACGGTGTGAAAGTTGATTTGGGGAGCTTGATTTTCAAGCAGATCATGCATCTTGGGGTAATTCAGCGCAATGACACTCGCTGGCTGATCTTTCCTCGTCTCATTATGGGCATTCTCCAGAAGCAGCAGTTCCTTCAGTCAAAGAGTGGTGAGAAATCTGTTCGTCCTGTGGCCTACAAGAAGGATAAGCGAGTTGGTGAAAATTATGAGCTACTCAGGGCTAAGGCAAAGGGTAAGGGAAAGACAGTACCAACTGTGGAGGTACGCCCCCCTGCTCGCTCAACGCGTCATTCTCCTGCTCCCACACCACCAACCTCAAGCGGAAGGAGTGGTCCTCGAAGGGTCTCTCTGGTTGAGTTGGGCTCTATCAAGGTTCCTCAGGGTCTGATCACTCAGGAAGAGCTTCAAGAGGCACTTCAGGACACGGCTGCGGCTCTGCGAGCATTGACTGATATCGTCGCCGATCTCTCTCGCTCTGTGTCTGGTCAGTCCTCTTCTTCCTCTGTTGAGACTTTATAAAACTTGTTTTGTGTTTTTAACCTGTGTGCTCACAAGCAGGGGGAGAAAATTGAGATGAAGGCTAAGATTGTGGGGGAGCAATGCCGTTGTTTATTTTATTTTAGAACTTCGTTTGCACTGTACCTTCTGGTTGCACCACTTGTTGCAACTGGTTTTGTTTTCCAGTTTAAGACAATCTCTAGACTATGGGGGAGTACTTATGTGTGTTATCTTTTCGGAGATGTATTAAGTATGCAACCTTTTTACTTTGGATATTTGAGTTCCTCTGCTTATATGTATCACTTCGCGAGTTTGTCTTGTCTGTGTGTGCATTGCTTTATTTATCTCAGGTACTTGTGAGACGCACAGATTAAAAAGGAGGAGATTGAAGATGTATGGTGTAGACGAAGCTGAAGTAGTTCATGAAGCACGACATGAACTACTGGATGCAACGCAGAGTCGAGAGCTGAGCAAGAAAAGGAAGGTGCCTTTAGTAAAGATATGAAGACATTTATCAAGGCGTGGGCATTAAGAAAAGTGAGTGAAGAATAAGCAACCGATGAAGAAAAGAAGAAGGTTGTCTTATTCGCTGAAACAGAAAATGGAAAGTTTCCATTAGGTAGCTTTAGGGTTTTTTTCTCTAGGTATAAAGAGAGGGTCGACTGGGTTGTAGTCGGCCAACACACTGGGTGATACTCTAGCAAGAAAGAGTCTTGTGAAACCGAGCAAGGTAGGCAAGACACTTGGAGAGTTAGAAGCAATTCATCGACTAGGGTAAGTCGTGAATTGATTAGGCTAGTTAACAAGTCAAGTTGTTCTTGAGCTTTGTTTAGAATTGCTTTTCAAAAGAACCTGTGTGTACTTTTAAAAGGATTTATCTAGTCGTATTTTCTTGGAAGAAATAACTCTTGGATTACTGTGTGTTCTAGTTTCTGTACTACTAATCTTGCGCTTTCAGGAAACACTTCCTTTGTATGCGTTTGTCAAGTAAAATCATACATATATAATTCTGTATTTTCTAAAAAAGAAAAGCCTAAACAAACTGCTTTCACTCGAAACCAACTTGTTTCACACAATGACCAACACTTTACATGGTTCCTCTCAATTTCTTTACCCCCATATACTTAAAACTCATATCACAAAACTTCTCTATCTGTATTTCCGCCATTAAAATATTTAATAATCAAGAAAAAATAAGAACAAGAGCATTATTTTCTTCTAGGCTCATACCCATTTTAAGCAAAAGACAAAAGATATTACAGACAGAGAACCAGTATCAAGCAGCAAAAGAGAATTCTTGAGAAGAAGAAAGCAAAATTTATCTAACTGGTTTTGTTGGTTTATATTCCTTCCGTTCTAAAATAATCCATGTTTTTAAAAGGAAGTGTTTGTTTCAAGAGTATATTTTCAATGCAAGTTTTAGTAAATAATAATGGTAAAATGCAAATTCAAAACTGCATTTACTAAATTTTGATTGGTTAGAAAATATGAAAAATAGTTGATCACAAAAATAATATATTTATAATTAAAATTTAATATATTTTATTAATATATGAAAAAAAATTATAATATGTATTTTTTGAAATAAAAAGAGTATAAAAGCTCTGATGCGAGATTGTTGACAAAAGTAAAAGGTTAAGCAAAAGCATAACTCAAAGTTTGTATCTCATTTCTCTAAAAACCCCTCCAACAGAAACATAACATATACTATAATGGTACACTAATTTGATTCTACCTTTGTCCAATCCAACCCTAAGCAGCTTTTTCAGTTCAGATAACCAAACTCAAAACTTCCTCAAAGGAGAGAATCAAAACGTATACATACCCCTCATGACCTCTGTAGTTTTTGGCCTTTCATCTTCTATTCAGTGTCAAAAGGTAAGAAACAAACCGGTGGAGAATTTACGACTCTGTCGCGGATGATGAGTAAGGCAATGTCCAACCTGTGAACAATCTCAAACCAAGAAAGATTGAAGCTTTATGAAGCTTTATTGACGCAAAATCAAAATAGCTCTATGGAGCTTTATTATGCAAAAATGTAAAGAGAAAGGAAAGCTTTAGATTTGTCTTCAAGAACACAAAAGATTTAGATTGATATCATAAATGTTTAGATAAAGAGGTTGCTTCAATAGCAGCCAAGGTTACATACATTAAGCTTCTAATGACATATATATAGTCCTAATAAAACCTAGTTACATGGTTACCAAACACTTCATATTGGATCATAAGATAGGCTTTGGTTTGGGCTTTAATACTCCCCCGCAAACTTGGCGTGGGTCGAACAGCTACGCCATGTTTGAAACCACAAAAGAAGCTGGCTTGGAAAGGGCAGAGTTGAAGTAGGATACTTGTGAAGTGGGCAAATGTATGAATTTGATAGGAGCAAGAGTAGAAAGAAGGATCCCATGGAGCTATAAGTAGATTCATCACTTCGTCGCAGAGATGGAAATAAGTATGAGATTGTTTGGTCCATACTTGGAGAATATCGCATGGCTTCACTCAGAGGTTTCTTTTGAACTTGGAGAGCTTAGTCGATCTCACTCAGAGGTACATTGTGACCTTTCTTTCTCACTAGAGTCCGGATTTACTTTACCCGCTTAACTCAACAAACACTTCTCATGACCAAGGAGAATGTCCCAAAACTACTAAAATCCTAAGTGCTCTCTGCTTCCTATTCATCAACAAATGCAAACTGCTATTTAACAAACTGGTTTTCTCTTGGACATTTTACCGAGCACCTTGTGTGCGTTTAGGAGAACCAGAAACTTGCAGCTATACACCCAAATTTATCAGACCAAAGACATCCATATTGCATTCTAAACTCAGGCTTCCAATCATGTTAACTAAAGCAGCCAGTATTAATCATCAAACGAACAAGCAGCCATCACACTCTTCTCAAACTATTAAGGTTCCATTCACTTGTTATGTCTGAGATGGAAGTATATATATTACCGTAGAGCAGTGATGGAAGAGTGTCACCTCCCGGAAATCAACAGAGTCAGAGCAGCAACAGGTCACAGGCGTGGGCTTGGTGAAGACAATGTTGGAAGGCTTAGTCTTGGTCGCTGGCTCCGATTTTGATTTTCTTTCTTTTTGAAAGTTCAGAGCTTTAGCTAGAGAAAGGTCGTAAGCTAGAAGATGGTGAAAATAAACCCATAGATCCAAGGATTTACTCTCTGGTGCTTTGATACCATGTGAACAATCTCAAACCAAGAAAGATTGAAGCTTTATGAAGCTTTATTGATGCAAAATCAAAATAGCTCTATGGAGCTTTATTATGCAAAAATGTAAAGAGAAAGGAAAGCTTTAGATTTGTTTTCAAGAACCCAAAAGATTTAGATTGATATCATAAAGATTTAGATAAAGAGGTTGCTTCAATAGCAGCCAAAGTTACATACATTAAGCTTCTAATGACATATATATAGTTCTAATAAAACCTAGTTACATGGTTACCAAACACTCTATATTGGATCATAAGATAGACTTTGGTTTGGGCTTTAATTAGAAGTATGTTTCTTTCTAATTTAATCACTAAAACATATATTTTACTTTATTTATAAATAAATATATATGTTTGTCATTATTTTTTTAATCAGGCTATCTTAATTTAATGCAAAAGATATGTAAAAAATGTTACATGTCTATTGTTCCTAGTAAATGGGCTCAGGACATGGGTGAATGAGTACAGGTAAATGAAACATTGGTATATGGCTCTCAATTTTTTGAAAAAAAATTTACATAGAGAAAAGCTCTCAAACTTTTTTTGAAAAAGGTCTTTTTATAAAACTATTCATAAATTGATTAGGGCCTCCAACATCTTAGGAACGAATTTGAATGGGCTAAACCCAAATTGTATCAAACCTCAAGTGAATAAGTTAACAATCCCAGTAGTAAACTAAGCTCAGTTGCTTGGTTGTTCTCAGATTGCAGAAACGAAGTCATTGTTTTAATTGAAAGAAAGACGAAGTTCGGTTGAATCCACAGAAAATCAAGGACTAGTTGATGAAGTTCCTAACCACAAAGTTATTAGCTTGGATGAAGTAGCAGGGTTGTCATGATAGCTCGAGAAAGGATTAGTAAATTGCTGCTCAATCCCATAGATCGTCAACTGTCATATACGGTTTTTTTTTTTTTTGAAAGAAAAATATATATTTTATAAATAGAGAAAAAGTAGTGCTTTTTTATTATAAAAATATATTTGAGAAAATTCATTCCATTTTACAGTTGTTATATACAACAGAAACAAAGAAATTTGCACTGGAAATGCTATGAAATCTTCACAGCCCAAAATTCTTCAACTTTATCAGTAGTCAGATTTTGCAACTTTGGTTTCAGTTCTAAGTTACAAGACTTTTAAGTTCTCCCTGAACTAATTAGTGAGAAATCCGAATGTTGTGATTGGCGAAGCAAGCACGCAAACTATATCAATACTATTAAAATAGAAGTAATATTTATCTACTTATAAGTAGTCTATGTTTAACTATTACATTTATTTAATTTCCTATTTATTCTTCTACAATTAACATAGTTATTATTAAATATATCTAACCTATTATTTTAGTATTTTTAGTATCTTTAAAAAATACCAACCATTTATTTAATTTCAAAATAAGATATCTAAAAATATATTCTTAAGTATTTTTCTTAAGATTATATTTTAATAATATCTTTTATTTAAAATGTAAATATACATTTCTTGTTAATATTTACATTTAAATAATAAAAGTCATAATTAATATTAATTATAATTACAAACGAATACTAATCCATTTTTCATTTATATAATAAGAAATATTTTTTTATAATTTTTATATATACATAATTTATATTATAATTAAATTACTACACTAAATAACAAATATAAAGTAACATAATCCATTTATAAACTATTTTATAAATTATAAAATAACAAAATCAAATATATTCATGAATTTTACAACATACTTCAACTTATTAAAAAATATATTAAAATATGATATATAAATTAATTAATAATTTCACAAATTAATATGCATAGTTAAATTAAAATATTAAAATAATTTAATGTATTTATCAAGAATGAGACAAGTAAAATGACAATATTTAATTTGTATAGTAAATCTGACAAATAAAAATAATAATAAAATATTTTTTTACCTATATAATTTAAAGTTTTAAAATATAAATAACACTTATGCGAGGTAGGTTATATATAAAAATTATCCTATTTTCGTAAAATTATATTCATGTAAATTTTAATTTTATCATATATACTTTAGAAACAATGTTTTTATAAAAAGATAAATTTTCAGTAAATAAGTTTTTGAATAAAAATTCATTTCGCGCTTTAAAGTGCGGATCAAAAATCTAATAATAAACATTATTATTATATACATAATAAAAATATATAACAAAATAAATATTAATAAATATTAAAATGCTTCATATGAATAATGAAATTAAATTAAAAATTTAAATAAACCAAAAAAATCTAAAAACATATGAACAATAAAAGTAAACTAAATAAATAAATAAACAATTATATTTATTTCAAACTCAAATCACTAAATTGTAATAACCGTATACGAATTGTTTATGCTCAAATCTATTTCTGTTTTAGTATGCATCCTCTCAAATATTGATCTTACGCTTACAACGAAATTATAAATTATTTTGACTAAAAATTTGTATGGCTAACTTTTGTAAAATTAGAGCATCACATTCCTAATATATCCACAATTCATCTATACATTCATAAATTAGAAACTTTAAATATGAAAATTAAAGTCAAATTGTAATACATAATGAGTCATCTAGATGTTAAACTGGTAGCCGGGTCCTAGGTTTTAGATTTTATAAAAAAATAAATAACGATTAAAAAAAACGAATTATATATAGAGTCATCGGTTTTTTTTCAGTTTAACCGCGAGTCCAGGTCGTGTTTTAGAATACTGAATATAATACTTTATGTGTAACATTTAAATATAGATATACAATCAAAAATATAAATTTATATTATATAAATTTAGTTTGTTTCAAAAGTAATCATGTGTTTTCGGTTGGTTCTTAAAAGTCAATACACTTTTGAGTTCTATCGGTTTGTAACTTTAGAAACGAGAGTCTTTCACTTGAAACCGATAAAATACTTTTTGAACACTTTTTTAAAAAAATGATGCGATAAAAAAAATTAGTTTAAGTATAGCAAAATATAGGAACCTCATCGAATAATTGAAGATGTTCTGATGTACCAAAACATTATGATGTATCGCCAACACACAAAACTCGGTCCTTGGTCATATACTCTTTTATCTGTTGAATAAATATCTAAAAGTCTTAAAATATATCCAACTCCGCTTTATTTTATTTTGAAATAAGTTTAGAATAAAAAAATCTAATTTATTTTTTTCATTCTGGAAAAAAGTAACACCGAAATAAAATAGAATCATTCTCCACTACTCATAAGCAGTAGTCATGGTGGGATTAAGTTTCTAGTCGTTCACTGTAAGAGCATCCCATTAGTTCTAGAAATTTACAAATTACATATATATGTATGTAATATTTATATTAATATTTAATTGTAATATTTTTTTTAATTTTACGGAAACCCTAATCTAAAATATTTTTACAAATAATTTTTAGAATGAATTTATGTAAAATTAAGAATTTCAAAATTAAATAATAATATAAATATATACATATACATATATATATAATTTGAAAAATCCGGAACTAAAAACCGTCCATTGAAAGTGCTTTAAAGGTTTTACGCTTGGTAATCATGTTAAAACATAAATAAAATTTGAGAGAGAGGCTAAAGAGGTCGCTGATGAGTTAAATAAGAAGTTTTACTGAAATAAGTTTGAAGCTTTGACCAGCCCATCTTCATACCACCGACTCCCAACCCACCAGTCAATCTTTATATCTTCACCATTTCATAATATTTTATTATACTGATTTTGCAAGCTTCATTCACGTTTAAAAGTAACCTATATAAATCTTATCCAACTTATTATAATTAATGAAATCTGCAGACTGCATGCAGCTAAAACCGAATGCATACGAGCATTTAAACTGGTTGATGCGATTAGCTAATTACGTATTTTAACATATTATATTGTACCTCAGGATAATACACATTCATATGTAATGTAAATCCATACAGCCAAAAGTATGCATCTCCCATGCATAATTGAACAAAAAGGAAATTATATTAATACTTTTTTGCTGGCATCTGCAAATGCTAGTACTAGTATTAGATTCATCATTGCTTTGTGTTCTTTTTTGGGATCATATTCATTATTGATTATTTTGGCATCTGTTGAACAATATTAAAATGATTGAAAGTTTGTATAAGACAGTAAAGAGTACATTCCTTCCAAAGCCATAAACCAACAGAGATCGTAATTCTTTCGGCACCAAATGATCAAAAGAAAAATAAATAAATAAAAGAACTACAAAGACCAAAGATACATTAATATTTTGTTCTTTCATGAATGTCAAAAAGAAGTTTAGAACCAAATGGTCAAAATTGCATCTTTGACAATTCTGTTCCAGTTCATTCCACTAACTTTTATTTATTTATTTATTTATTCCCTGACATGTTTTGTTT